>CM057147.1:20161399-20416829 GCA_029964075.1 Patiria pectinifera | reverse complement strand
TAATGCAGATGACCAATCTGAACACAGGGCAAGTTGGATCAGGGACCATAGTTAACCATGGTTCAACTAACTCTGATTGAACGCACGCTAGTCGATGATGGTTGGACAAGTCTTGTCGACTATTCAGGACCGGCCTACCGCGGTTGGTCGTGCCACGATTTATGGCTGGTTATCAATACCAATTTTTCATGGCATAGTGCAGAGGGGACCAACTATCAACAAAAAAATGGCGGGAAAACAAAAACTGTGAGTGCAAACTTTAATTTTCATTGCATAGTTTTTCCATGTTGGTTTAAGATTTTGTCACCATTGTACAACAATAATGGTGAAAATGTAAGATGTCCTTAACTACACAATCAATATTATTGGTGTGAATAAACAGAAACATCAAGTGTTGAAACATTCTTAAGCAGATGTGCGACCGCCATTTTCTCACGGTCGTTGACATGACAGTAGGTCGACTAGAGTTGTTCGCACTTCAACTTCAGTGCGCATGCGCTAGGCACGTCATGAACCAACCAATAGTTGACCATTAGCCCTTGATCGAAATTTCCCACATGTGTTGCTCACTATTAAACAGTGGCCTGCAGTAATGGTGGAAGCACTGTGAAGTGTTTTTTGTGCAATAATTGGCCCAGTGCTTCTACCATTAATGGGGGCCATCGTGAGTGAACACCATCTCTGAGCCTGGTGTAGTGTGAAATTTGGACTCTTGTGAAATACAGACTCGTTGATTGTATTGCGTATGCCTCAGTGAAGACAGTTAGGACAGTGACAGATCGGAGTCCTAATAAGGTAAGAGACCAGATTTCATAGGAGTCCAAAATTCATATAACACCGGATTAGTCAACAGCAATATGTATATGCACTCTAGTAAGTAGCCTTTTTGCTATTTCAACTGCGCCTGCGCACAACGAGAGTCTACAATTCGCTCTTTTCACACTTCCGCCATGGGCATGCAGCGCCTTGATCTGGCAACTTCACACAATAGATATAGCCGGTTCAGTGATTCCCGTGTCGGGGTTCAGATCACTGAACCGGCTATTTTTATTGTGTAAAGTTGCCAGATCGAGGCTCTGCATGCCCAATGGCGGAGTGTGACAAGAGCGAATTCTTTATGAGAGAGAAACAAAGCAGATGAATGCACACAAGTCTATGGGGGACATGGTAACCGAATCCGCATTCCTGCAGTTTTTCATCAAATCAAAAAAGAAGATGGAAATTTTTGTTCACACAAAAGTTGGAGCATACAATACATCTTAAACCATGGTGCCGTTTAAAAAAAATCAAACTTTTATATCTACTTCAAAACAAGATCTTGTGTGGTGAACTGTTTGAAAGTAAAATCGTGAATCATGATGTGGGCATGCACAGTTGAAAAGGCGAAATTGCTTACTAGTTGGTACGCATACTCGCATAGTCATTGTAGTCGATGGAGGGCATTTTAGGTCGTGTCTGAATTAGTTTGCTACAGCTGGAATTACACACGTGCCACATGCAAGCAGATGCAGCCACTTCCAATGGACCCATGTTACTTTCAACCGTAGTCAAGTAACTCGGACGCGGCTTCAGTCTGAAGTAATCAGCATGTTGCTTTTGTTTCACCAGAACTAGACTGTCTGTCCCAACTTATGATGGAACCGTCCCAACTTAAGCCTGGTTCATACTCGGCGCGAATGCGAATTTGTGACATCAGGTTTTCACCCTGCGAATTCGCAAAAGTTGAACACATTTCAACTACGTCAAATACCCATTGCATTTCCATTCGCATGAAGTATGAACCAGTTTTTAAGATGGGACCGTCCCAACTTGAAATGAGACCGTCCCAACTTAAGATGGAACTGTCCGAACTTAAAATGGGACCATCCTAACTTAAGATGAGATCGTCCCTACTAAAGATGAAACCGTCCAAACTTAATATGAGATCGTCCCAACTTAAGATGGAACTGTCCCAACTTAAGATGAGATCGTCCCAACTTAAGATGGGAACTGTCCCAACTTAAGATGGGATCATCCCAACTTAAGTTGGGATCGTCCCAACTTAAGATGAGACCATCCCAACTTAAGTGCTCCAGACAGTCCCAACTTTAGTTGGAGCATCCAATGTTCTAATTAGGTCATACATGTAATTCCCTTTAACTGTTTGAAAAAAGAAAAGGGACAAAAACCAAACTCAATGTCTTCTTTCTGAATAGACCTTTATTAGGATTAAATGCTTTCAATGCTATTTTATCCGTACAGCTTTTATTGTAATGTACAGTGGTTGATAAAGCTTTACATAAATATTGCACCAAACTGCATCTACGTATTATGACATATCTTTATTTTTGTTTGGCTCTATTTACATTGATGTTTCCTTTCCTGAAAGTCAGAGGAAATTAAACAAAAAAGTTGCTAGCCATAAGCCATTAACATTTTAAAGCTTAAGTTTTAAAATTAAAGTAAATAATTAATACAATGGATACTGAGGGGTGGGGTTCAAAAGCTACACTTTAACCTTTTTTTGTGTAACTAAACTTTAAATGCAAAAAAACCCAAAAAACTCGCAGATAGGGAGGTAGGGCATGTGAAAATTGTATCAGACATTACATATTCATAATAAGTTTTCTCCCAAAAATTGGCTATATCTGATGGATGGTTAAGGAATTTTAACAGGAGTTTTCAAGTTTAGGTATATTATATCTGCCAATTACAAGTAGTACAAACCTAGATAGGTTTTCTGTAAACAAAGTGTCAGAAAATTGGTTGGGTTGGTCGGAAGTAAGACGTAAACCTTGACAATATCTGCGGAAACAAATTCCACTCATTTCAAGTTAGAAAATGTTGCCGTTTCACATTTTTGTGACTCTTTTCTAGTAACTTCTTCAAACAGTTTTTGTGAGGTGCATTAACAAAACAAAACAGCAACTTACATACTTTGGCAGCGAAAACACCAACTATTTTTCAACTGGTATATAACAAGTTATATTTCTGGACTTCCACTGATGCATAATTGATTTAAACATTTTGAAGGTTATGTACACATTTCTACATAAGACTAGTAACTAGTGGCTTTTATGGACCAACATTTCAAACTTTATTTTTGGTTGTTATTTACCCTATTGAATTACATTTGTTTTATTCTTGGATGAATCCATAAAAAAAATACGAACAATGTATAGACTAATCCGGCAACAGCCATTTTGTGATGTGGTACTAGGCTCGCACTAGTTGCGCTCCGGTAATACGCGTGCACTCGGGGCTCCTACAACCAATAGGGTTACCAAAATGCGCGCGCCCCTCGTCTTTAAGAAGCGGCTGTTCAGCAGCATGCGTGCAGACGTGGTGCCACCTAAAAATGGCTTATTTTGTTCACTGGATTAGTTAACACAATACTGGTGATGTTAAGAGCGGTATCCGGTTCGTTAGTAAAAACGTCATGCACGCGCGCGCACCAATGATTACTGGCGCCATTGGCTAAACACTCAAGTTGCGTTAACTTCCGGTTTCAATGGTTCCAATGCTACTTAATTGCCAGTGTGCGTGGTTTAGACTGAACTGACGTCACACTAACGAACCGGATAGGGAATACAGGGGTTTAGGGGTGCAATAAATATATCAGATAAAGAAGAAACCCGAGCCTAACATGTCAAGCTTAGCATCTGAAAATCTGGCCAAAATAATGAATCTATACTTTCTCTGGTACGCTTATATGTACCACTTAAATATTAAAAAAAAAATTGAACTTTTAATTCAATCATCTTTCATTCATAATTACAGCTAGTCATTTTATGGAACGTAAGAGAGTGTCTTGAATAGGGCTGTGAATTGGAACCGGGTACCCAAGTGCCCGACGGCTGATGTCAGAAACCGGTTCCAGATTATGGGATCGGGTACCTGTAACCAACTTTAAAATTACTAAGTAACTTCTCAGAATATGAAAAGGAACGGTTTTGAATGCCTTTTTGTTGGGAATTTTCAAAATGGAAACCAGGCTACACGGAAAACCAAAACAGATTTCACATTTATGTGCATTTTAACATGTGACAGATGACGCTCGCGAAGCTTACAGTTTACACTACAAAGCTTCAGACAACTTCCAGGATTTGAATTTTGGGTTGGGTTTCTTTGACGGGTACCCGGGTACCCCTGTTTTACTTCAATAGGGTACCGGGTTCCAGTACTACCCGTAAATGCACTAGTCTTGAACATGGAATGCAGTTTCCCCCCTGGAATACTTCCCAGATGGAACAGCATTTCTCTGTATTTAGGATTGCTCTCCCAACTGCGGGTCATGTGCCAATGATGTAAACAGTCCTACAGGAAGTTCCCGACGTATTTAAGAGGTATGGCTGGTTTGAATCCTTGCTGCTGCAAACCACAAGCGTTACAAAAAGTTGAAGGTTAATGATGATTAAATATAGTGGGTTTAAACCCTCAATATCTCCTGTAAACAGAGCAGGTGCACATCACAAAGCACTTCAGAATCACCAGTTCTGTGATCGGACACTCCTGAGATGGGTTTCAGCCACACACCTGGTCACTGACATCCATCGACAGCTTTAGTTCTCAGGGAAGATCTTTTAATAACCTTTTTTTTTGTGATCTGATCTTCAACAAAGTTCCCCAGATTGGTTCCAGTCCTGCTCCTGGACATTCACAAATGTAGATGGCTTCAATTCTGCTTGAAGAACTCCACAACGGCCTGCTAATTTTATATAGTTTCGAAGATTGGTTCCAGTCCCACTCTTGGACATTGACAAGAAGTCAACAGCTTCTGTCCGCTCGAAGAACTTCTGAATGACCTTTTCTGTGATCAGGTGTTCTACAATGTTCCTTATACTGGTTCCAACCCCAAGTCCGGACAAACACAGATCAGATGGCTGCAGTTCTGCATGCAGAACTTCAGAATGGCTTGATAGTTCTTAAGAATGGTTCCAATCCCAAGTCTGGACATAAAACAGAAACTGACGACCTCAGTCCTGCTTAAAGAACTTCTGAATGACCTGCTCCGTGGTCAGATCGCTCTTGTAGTTGGCCAGGTAGTCTACGATATTGACGGGACTCGGCGAGCCCTCCCGCAGCAGCTTCCATCGGTTCAGTACCTCGTGGTAGTCGTTCATCTTCTCAAACTCGCCAGTGTTGATGTAGAGGCGGATCAGACCGCGGTAGTCGTACTCCAGACCGCTGTAGCCGGGACCAAACAGCTTCTTCCCTGTGGGTGATAACAGTTCATTTCATTAAAAACAAGCATATTTACCCTCTTCTCTAAAACTTTCTGAACTACAAGCTACTGTTTCAGATAATGTACACCTGGCCATGTGGTCGATTTCTCTTAGACAATGGAGTCTTACTCCATCTCTGCGTTGTATCCATGGAGTCCCGAGTAAGGAAAAGCAATCAAGATCACATGTCTTGCCGAGGGACACAGGCAAGTGGTGGATCTTGGTCCACTGGTTACGTTCACGTTGTCTAACTCCTGTGCAATGGTATTTGTATTCAACCCTGACGGGGACATGGTGTTTGTGTTCTTGGGCAAGATACTTCACTACAATTGCTTCTCTCCACCCATGAGTATAAAACGATGTCCGTGAGGGCAGAGACCAGACTGCGCTGATCCCAAGCTGCAGTGGAAAACTCACGACCTTATGAACGACCGTATGCATACCTATGTCAATAGACCTCAGGTACAGGGCCTCAGCCTCAGAGTATTGCTTCATGTCATAGTTATACAGCGACGCTAGATGACCGACAGACAACGCCACTTCGTAGTCCTCCTCGCCTAGTAGCCTCTCCTTGATGGTGATGGCTTTCTTGTGCATCTCCTCCGCCTCCTGTTAAGCCAAAAGGGGAAATTTGTCAACCATTCAGGTTCAAGGGAAAATGCTGGGTTTGTACTTCAAACTGTATCCATGAAACTGCCTCCGAGGAGACACTTCTTCATGTTTGTCAAACCATACGTTTTACACCATTGTGGAATATTTTGCAATGAGTTCAACGCAACAAGCTTTTTGTAATAACTAACAATATGTCCTGCAAGTTGTGATATGCCAAGCATTGCAACTCAAGTGACAGCATACGACAGTGCTTTGTGAAAGTGAGCGCCTAGTACTTAGGATAGAAAAAAAGATCTGAGAAATGTGATACCTTGTATCTGTGCATGGACTGGTACAGCCTGCCTAAGTTGCCGTAATGCTTAGCGGTCTGGACGTTGAACTCTCCGAAGGCCGTCTTGGCCAGGTTGAGAGATGAGAGGTGCAGGTCATGGGCCTCCTGGAGCAGCTTGCCTTCTGTGTCCTTGTCATGGGAATCGATGGCAATCTCCTCAAGGATCAGAGCTGCGGGAACACGATTGAATACAAATGAGAGAAAGTAGTGTGGAACTACTGGTCCCAGATGTTGGTCGATTTGACTACCTTCTGATGCGAAGTGAAGTCATCTGCCATTAAGGTTTTGGTGTGGTACCACCAAAAACCTAACTTATGGTCGCTACTGTTGCATATAAGTCTATGTAGGACCTATCTTGGGGTTCTATTCTCTAGTACTTATGACATGGTCCAGTGGTTACAGTGTTTGACTCGTGTATGAGGATGCGTGGTTCAAACCCTGCCAGGAACATGGTGTTTGTGCCCTTGGGCAAGACACTTGCCTCACTCCACCAAGGAGTATAAATGGGTACCTGTGAGGGTAGAGGACCGAATGTGTGCTGATATCGGCTGCCGCATGGTCTCATGGCCTGACCGGAGATTTCTGGGTCAGCAACACAACAACTTTTTTTGGTCCTTAAGAGGGTCCAAATAACTGAACTATTAGGTTTATTCATGCAGGATAAAAAAATAGCTCATAAACTTAATGTGCTGCACTGGCATGTGGAGTAATAATGGGTGGAGTTTATAATGTTACATGTCTGTAATTGGAGATGAAGTGCCTTCCATACATTGAGGTAAGAACTACTCTGACATTAACCAGCATATGATTGTAAAGGTCACATCATGACCTTTCATACTGACCTTTGACCCTTCTGGACGATGCTAATAATAGATGATTCTCTGGTAGGATCTGAGTGATAATGGAGATGGCTTTTTCCGCATGCTCTCTGCATTATCAAAATATAAAACAAAGTGAATGAAGTAAACACTTCGAAACTGTTTACTATATGTAAATGATACAACGATTATAATAACAGCCAATCGCATGTCTTCTTATGTCACAATGCAAAACAGTGTCATTTTCTTGCTTAAGAGCAGAAATCTCATTGGTTAATGATGTTGAGTTTCTAACTGGTTCATTCCAAAAAAATGTACGCCGGTGATAAAAAAAAACCAAAGATATCCTTACCGAGCGTCATCAAATTTGCCTGAGCTATACTGGTGGACGTAAGACGCGTATGCCAGGTCCTCATGAGCAATGGCGACATGGAGGTTGCGACCCCCAAACGCTGATAGCCTGATGTCTAGGGCTTGCTGTTGGGGCAGAAAGCAAACAATAACGATGTGTATGGTCACGTTTTAATGAATAAAACTGCTGCCAACTGCTTACTGACTGGATTGACCTAAAATATTCCAATTCAAACAAGTTGGAGGGCATGACGTTTCATGCCATGCACTCTGATGTGCGCGTGTGTAGGTTCCTTAACCAAGGATTCTGTGCTTACAGGCATAGCACAGACTTTCTGTGCTAAACGCTGTAAGCACAGAGCGGTTATCGTAAGCTCAGAATTGTTTGAACTTGCCAGCTCAAAGAGGAGTTATTCAAATTGCTGTGGGCAGTTACCTGCAGTATCAAAGGAATCTTGGAAAGAAGTACTTTTTTTGATAAGTCAAAGTACCTGATAAACAACTGTGGACTGGCTGATGGAGTCGATGTTCAGCAGATAGAAGCCAAAGTCCAGAAGGATGTCTGAATACTTGGGATGTCTCGTTCCAAAATGCTCCCTGGACACAAGAAAAGGAGATTTGCATTCATTCAAATGATTACACATACACACATGTAGATTTATTCTTTCCCAACTCACCATGCATATAATTCTTACTGTAGCAACTTGTCAAAAAAGCTTGACATTTTTTGGACAGCTAGCCCGGTGGACAACATGAAATGTGGGCCTGGGCAATCATGATGTTTACAATGTATAATGTGTATGTTCCCTTTTTTCCCCTCTCTATAGGCCCGCTGAAAGTTCACATGAAAGCAAAAGCAACTTCCATGAATACTGAAGTTCCATTGTGACACATGCATTTACCCGGACAAATTTGCTTCGCACTGAAGTTTGCGTGTCATATGAACCGGGCCTGTCAAACGCGAGTATTCGATTCCTCTTACCTGACCAGAAAGATGGCGTGTTTGATGAGCAGCTCGGCCTTCTTGAATTCTCGCTTGACGACGCAGGCCTTGGCAGCCTGCCGCAGAATGTGAACGATGCAGCGGACTGGTATGTTGTTGTTGATGCTCTTGAGTGCCAGGACACAGTGGTTATAAGCCTGTTACCAAAAACAAAGTACAGATTTTTAATTTTTGTGAAATTGATATGCAAGATTCAAACCTGGGCCCAATTTCATAGAGCTGCTTAAGCAGAAAATTTGCTTAAGCACGAAAAAAAACATTGCTTAGTAAAATTAGGTTACCGGCCAAAACTCCATGTGATGTACATTGCTTGTGACTGGTATTTAGCTGTTGTTTACTTAGTATAGCAATCGCATGGAGTTTTGGCCGGTAACCTGATTTTATTAAGCAAGACGTTTTTGTGCTTAAGCAAGTTTTGTGCTTAAGCAGCTCTATGAAATTGGCCCCTGCTTACACCAGACTTCTGTACTTATATTTAAACTGGAAGTACACTAGGCTCTTTTCAGGATGTTTACATGTACATTTGCTATTTCTGCCCGTAGGCACTCTTTTTAAAATCACTTTCAATGATTGTTTCCTTCCAGACGATGCAATTTTAATTTTCAAATATCATATGGGAATCCTTTTGTGTGTACATAATACCAGTTCAGCAGACAAACTTCACATCAGAAAGCTATGATTACTCTATTTTTGTAAATGTATTGATCAAAAAAGCCAGCTCCTCTGGAACAAACTCATCCCATTGTCTTATTTACAATGGTTTGAAAAAGGTTGTCAAGAAATGTCCTCTTACCGGAGAAATATGACTTTAATTAAGTTAAACCGTTTGAACTGTGCTCCAATTTGTAGTTTACACAACAAGGTAGTTACATTACTCAAGTTTTTCTTGTTTTTATGAAAACCCTCCAACCATACCTCATCATATTGGCTTTTAGCAAACAGCAGAGCACACATTTCGCCGTGGAGTGCAGCCAGATTAATCTGTCGCTTCTTCTCTTGTAGGTTATTCATAATACTCATGGCTTTGTTGTAGGAGTCCTCCGCCTGAGCATACCGGCAGTTGGCATTCCGCACATGGATCAACCTACATATACACATGGACATTTCAATATCAATTTCAATAACAAAGGAATTTATAATACCGTAGATTTTGTGTGAAATCCTTCGACATTTACAAGTAAAAGAACCCTATTACACATTGCCTGAACCTTCAAGCAGCATCAAGACCCATGTGGCGGAATAGGTGCTGGCCTCTATATGTACTTTCCTTCAGCCTATGTGCTTACTGTACATGTCTGAACAAGATGCAGAGTTTTTAGGAAAATCTGCCAACCTTCAAATATTATTAAAACAAAATAAAAATCAGTGGCTCTGTCAAAAAATCTCATGATTAGAAGTGTTGAGCATACAGGTAAACCAAAACTTGAAGGTACGTGGGAATATCTACCTTTTGTGAATTCCTTTTTAGAAGCTACAATTTTGTTCAAAATCCTAAGAAGGGTGCATAACAACTGAATTACTGAAGTCTCAGCTTAGTGGATACTAAACTTTTTTTTTTTAAATCAGAGAAAATCTTCACTTTGAGCAAGGATTTTTCTCATTAAATTGGTAGGTACATTTTGGGGTAATTGAAACATGTCTTTAAGGCGTGGTGAAAGTTTGGATTGAAGGAATCCGTGTATATCCATCACTGTTTTTACATTACAGATATACAACTTACATTGTACAGCACTCGTACGCCATGCATTGATGGGCTTCGTCCTCATGCAGCATGCACAGCCTCAGGCAAGCGTCGATGACTTTCTCTGCTTCATAGTACCACCCAGCCTCCGACAAGAACCCACCTAGAACAAAAAACAGTGGTGGAAGGAAATTGGAATGAGTACTCCGACACAATGTTTACTCCCTAGGGTATAATGGCTAGAAACCCTGATGAACCCAGCAAAACTTGTCAAAATGACAAGCCTGCTCTTGCAGCAAGATCCATCAGGTCAAAAATCTCAAGGCCAAACTGCCTCCAGCCTGTGGTCACCGAATGCAGCAGGTTGCAACTGTGGCATTGTTCAATGGGACTAGCTCTCATTGTTTTAGAACTGGCCGTTTATGCACTGGTACAGGTGTTGTTGGCTCAGTGCATGGTCCCATCGACTTATATACCTGATGTACTATGTTGCGTCTGGCAGGGTTAGGCTTAATATACTTGTAGATCTTCTGATAAGGAATGCAGCTAAGATAAAGTAGTTTACCTCCGTTTCATTTCTTTTCCTTCAAATGCTATTGTATATGTTCAACATGTAAGTGAGCTCCTTACCCAGTGAAAACGCCAGTTGTATAGCCTTCTCCATGCTGCTGGTATGCTCGACGCGCAGCAATGCAGCCTGGGTGGCGTAGGAATCGGCAAGCACCGACGCCACCTTAACACCATGGTCCATCAAGGCTTGCAGGCAATGGTGCAGCAGATGTCTACAAAACAAGACCATCAACACAAATTTATAGAGGGTAAGTATTATCAAACTTGTGTTTGTCAAGTTACTTCATACAAATGTATATGATCCATGATGCGCTGCAGCTTAGGTATAATCTGGGTAGTTGGTGAATTGTGATTCAATACCACAGTAAACATTATGCCACATGACCATGCTCTGTTTTGGTGAACATGTGGTGAGCAGATTCCCAACTATAGCTAGAACTGTCTACAACTAAAGTAAGGACTTTTAACATAGTTAGGACTTTCCCAACTTAATGTTGGGACTCTCCCAACTATAGTTAGGACTTTCCAAACTAAATGTTGGGACTCTCCCAACTATAGTTAGGATTTTCCTAACTACAGGTTGGGGCTCTCCCCACTATAGTTAGGACTTTCTCAACAAGAGGTTGGGATTTCCCACTGGTTGGGAAAGTGTGTAGTATTGTGTGTGTAAATATTACGGGTAGGAATAAACAAAGGGATTTGTAATTGTGCAATGAACCCATACTTGTGTAGTATAAAAGTTTACTCCAAAGATCAGCCAGTCTTTTATCATTGAAGCTGCTGTCCAGAATTGGACTTATAAATGTGAACAGCACTTTATATTATTACCTTTTGTCGTTGGCACGTAGGACTTTAGCAAAGACATCCAGCTCACAGAATTCCATGCCTAACTGACAAAGTCGACCCTGTTTGTATAGCTGCAGATATGATAGAAAACAAGAAAAGAAGCTGGAGATAAGGTCTCTGTTTGGAAGACAGTTCAGTCATTCATCTCTTGAAAATATCAGTGTTACGCCCCAACTATGGCAATGGTCCCAACTGTTGTTGGAACAGGCCCAACAATAGTTGGGGAATTTTTAAGTATAGTACAGCGATCCTAACTGTAGTTGGGATCATCCTAACTATAACTTCAGTTGGGACGAAGCCATAGTTTGGGCGTTACATCTGGGATAGAATCCGCACTGTGAAATGTTTTTATTTCCCTTTTTGTTCTTTTAATAATAATAGTTTTTTTGCTTTTCTGTTTTTAATCGAATTGAAGCATAATTCATTTTTTTTGGGGGGGGGGTCTTACTTGGTGATTCATGGCTTGGTAGAATTTTTTAAAAGGGTAATGAAGTCCGAGACCCATTCGGTTGATAGTCCGGTTCAGTGGTTCCAAGAGCCGAAGATCCTGATGTAGACTACTGTCAGGTCTGGAAACCAGGTGGTCAACTGCCATATGATAGCTGGGGCCTACTGCGTATTTATTAATATGATCATCCTCAATCCTTCATAATCTGCGCAGGTAACGCTTTGCATCGCGCACGTTGCCAACGCAAATTAAAGCAAGTGCGTAGAAATAGGATGGTGTAGTTTTAAAGGGTCTGATGATACATGTACTAAAATTATAAATGGAGTCATTCAGTATTAACGTTAACTCAAACATTACACATCAATATAAATTATAACACGTCAAACAGTCATGTTAAATTATTGGCCCTAAAACAAATCAAAGTAAAACCATAGACTCTAAATTGCCAAAGGCATTTGGCAAATGAAAGGTAACCAACTATTCTAAGTGAGAAAGAAATCTTTTCTGAAAGAAAAATAAATTTCAGAAAGAAACTTTACTCTTTAAAAATGACAAATGTTGCTAGAAAGAAAGGCCAAAATATTACAAAAATGACATGAATGACCGATCAATTAGTACAGCATTCAACCATAATATATGGATTTGCCAATATCAGCACGTTTGCCTACATTCATCGACAGATTGTGAAATTGTTTATTTCTCACCTTGTAGTAAACATCGAACTGGATGTTTTCCGGCAGCGATCGGAGCTCCGGGCGGTGCCGAGAATACGTCGACACGACGGCAGTGATGGCCGAGTTGTACAATGTCTCCGGGATCCACTCCAATTCGCTGGCCACCGCCATTTTGAGAATGTGAGGAAATCGCCAATTTCACGGTTGTGGTCTTCTGTTGACATTCATGTTACTACTTGTAGCTGGGAAGTAAAACTATTGAAGTGATTGACAGTGCACGATATTCTCTACAATGCACGTACGATATCGCTACATACACGCACGCACACAATCGTCGGTCTAGTTATTTATGTACATGATGTTCAGCACACATCATCATCGGCACTTCGGGGATGATCGTAAAACCTACACAGCGCCCTCGCTTGCCCAAAAAATGTATCATCGATTATCAAGACAACATTGTAAAAAAAAAACACCAACAAACAGACACGCTTGTTTATTGAAATCAATAATTTTGCTTCAGTATTTTTACGCTTCATATTTTTTTTCTCTCTTCCCACTCGAGATACAAAAGAGTGAATATTCACAGTTACAATACTGGAGGTAATGGAGCGGCGGAATTTCCGACTTTTTGCAAAGAAATGATAGTCCTCGTGGCCGGGAAACACGCTCATTCAAAAATTAATTGAGGCATTGAATTGAATTCTGGCCCGATGATTGGTCATGAAAAATAGACAAACAAGACAGAACTGATACTGAGACAAACTATTGTTTTTCTCTCCATCAATAGTGTTTTGTGTCAACACGGTAAAAACTTGCGATAGGCTGCAGTCGCAGTCCAAACAGAACATTTGCACTTTTTGCACAGAAACGATAGTGCAGGTGGACACAAAAAATCTCAAAAAAACAAGCAATGCATTGAAATGAATTGTAGCACGATGATTACTCATGAAAAAAATAGACAAACAAGACAGAAGATTGAGACAAAATATTTTTTTTCGCTCCCTCAACAGTGTCTTGTGTCAACGCGGAGAAAAAAACAAACAAACTTGGAGAAAAACAAACTTTGCGATCGCGACAGGCTGCATTCGCAGTCCGACCAAACAGAACATTTGCCTTACGGCACGGAAACTATAGTCCAGGTGGACACGCTATCTCAACAATTAAGTGATGCATTGAAATGAATTGTGGCCCGATGATTGGTCATGAAAAATATACAAACAAGACAAAAGATTGAGACAAAATATGTGTTATCTCCCTCAACAGTGTCTTGTGTCAACACGGAGAAAAAGTTGGCGATAGGCTGCACTGAGTCGCAGTCCAAACAGAACATTTGCCTCACTTTTGCACAGAAACGGTAGTCCGGCTGGACATTATCTCAAAAAATAAGAAATGCATTGAATCGTTGCCCGATGATTGGTCATGAAAAATAGACAAACGAGACAGAAGATTGAGACAAAAATATGATTTGTCTCTCCCTCAACAGTGTCTTGGGGGCGTCAATCCTGGGGGGGGGGGGGCACTTTTTGAAGGGTGGGGGACACAATATCAAATGTCCCCCCCCCCCCCAAGATTTTTGAACTCGTGCCTCATTTACAGGGCCCTATTATGTACTACAATGTATCTTTTGCTAAGAAAATATTGGTTAAAGTGGTCAGAAATTGCCTCAGATCGCACCACAGAGCATCTAGAATCAATTTTTTTTTTCGGGGCCCTTAAGCGGGCCCCGAACCCCACGTCTTTAGCTGAGAATATAATAGCTTATTCAATTACTTCAACCTCGAAAATGATGTTTAAATCATTATCTTTCGGCTCAGAAAATATTGGTTAAAGTGGTCAGAAATTGCCTCAGATCACATCACATGAGCATCTAGAATCCGAATTTTTTTCGGGGCCCCTAAGGGCTTTGCACTTCGCGCTTGCATTATTTCTGATCAAGGTATGTCTCCCCCACACACACACACACACACTTTTGAGAAGCGATTGACGCCCCTGGGTCAACGCGGAGAAAAAGTTGTCGATAGGCTGCAGTTGCAGTCCAAACAGAACATTTGCCTCACTTTTTGCACAGAAAGGTTAGTCCAGGTGGACACGCTGTCTCAAAATGTAAGAGATGCATTGAATTGTGGCCCGATGATTGGTCATGAAAAATAGACAAACAAGACAGAAGATTGAGACAAAATATGGTTGTTCTCTCCCTCAACAGCTAGTATCTTGTGTCAACGCGGAGAAAAAAAAACTTGGAAATAGGCTGCAGTCGCAGTCCAAACAGAACATTAATTTTGCCTCACTTTTGCGCAGAAAACTAGGTGGACACGCTCTCTCAAAAATTAAGTGATGCATTGATTTGAATTGTGGCCCGATGATTGGTCACGAAAAATAGACAAACAAGACAGAATATTGAGACAAAATGTCGTTTTTTTCTCCATCAACAGTGTTTTGTGTCAACACGAAAACAAACTTGCCATAGGCTGCAGTTGCAGTCCAAACACATGTGCACTTGTTGGTATATATACATGTAGTTTCGATGTATGCGTGTAGGGCGGATTAGTCAAAACCACGATTCCTTAGTCCGCCTGGCGAGTCAAAAATATTGTAAATAACATTGTTCTTGACTATATGGTGCAAGTTGTTATTTAAAGGCTACTAAAGTTGCCGACTATAGTGGAAAGGCCCGTGGACTATAGTCTGTTTCACTAGTCCGATGTAAGTACAGTAGTAAAAACAAAAGTGAGGCGAATCCTATCACAGATTTTTCAAGTGTTTAGAGGTCAACTGGAGTATGCTAATGAACAATTGGAAACAATCAAAACTGTTAATACGTTAAATGTTAAGCAGAAGTTATCTGCATGGATGTCACCGATTCACACTGAGGACTGAACAGCATTATTAATACCGGTCATTATCCTATAGCACGATTTAAACTTTGATCTTCTTATAGCATGCACACTGCGCATCATAGCCCCCCAATATTTTGCAAAGACTTTCTTTGTGCCATCGGCCGTACGTTTTCCAGATGCCTTTTTTTTTAATTTCATGCACGGTATCGCCCTCAGTGAAAAGCATCATATCGCCCTGAAAAGCATCATATATTGCACCCCCATCAACAGATGGTACCAGCCACCCCCCCCCCCACCGCTTTTTGATTTCACGGAGGCCAAGCGTCCAAAAAAAAAGTGTCTATATTTCACCACGAATGTGCAAGTGCCCTTTTCAAGAAATGTTTGACCCCCCCCCCCCAATAAAAATGACCGTGCTACGGTACGCCACTGCTGCGAGAACTGGCGCTTCTTTCTTGGTCTGTTCATGTAGTTGGTATGTTTGTCCGTCCGTCTGGATGTCTATCGATCAGTCTGTCACTTGGGTGGTCTTCGGTTGGTCATTTTGTCATGTGGTCTGTCTAAATGTCTTCTTGTTTGATAGTGTCGGTGTGCTTGTATGATTTGTATTTTAGGGGTGGTGTTTGGGTTTCCTCCACTTCCTCGGGATTAAATTGTGGTGTACATTTAAGTCAATTGTGGGACAGGAGATGGCCTCTGATGACTTGACAGAGGACTTCAGCCACAAAAATTCTAAAAACCATATACATCAGCCACAAACATGTATGTTTTATACACAACTTTTTATCATGAGGCTCAGCCTCGCGCAGCTAGTAGCAGCTCCAGCTGTAGTCTGGTTCCCAGACCAAAAGATTCCGACTATTCCTGATGAATCTTAGGTCCGGTAGCCTCCGGTAATACAATGTATTACAATTTACGTCACGTGACTAAAACGGGAGGAATTCCTCCTTTTTCCGAAAATTTCCGAAGTTTGCCGAAGTCGTGTCGTCGACAATCGGATAGCGCCCGAGTATTTCCGAGTATATAATATAGGGTTAATTAACTGCTAATTGCTTATTAATTTTATTTTAAATGAGTTGATAATTAATATTCATTGTTTTCATTTAGAAAACTTGAAATTCAACGACGATTTTGTACATCAAATATACTCGGATCGTACGGCCGAACTTTTTGCTGCGTCATGTACAATTTTGAATTTGACGACCGTTACCGAGATTTTCCAAAACTCGGTCTTCATTCGGCTCCGCCTGCTAACAGTGCTATTTGGTTCCGTAATTTTGAAGATTCCAGATCAACATTACTCAATGTTATCTTACGAAAACATCAAACTGTATTATTATAATTATATGATATTACGAAGCAAGTGATTTATTTAAAAATTTGATCAGAACATTAAAAGCTACAAGTGATAAAGCGAATTCGGAAACGAAGCCGCGCTTTGAAAAAGGGCCATTAATGCCGTCATGTTTATTTTTAGCCACGGAGGCTGCCTGACCTACAATTTAGACGTGTAGACGTCGGGGGAAATTGTCAGGTCGGGGAACCAGACTACTCCAGCTGAAACATGTGAGGCAATGAGCGCGAGAGGGCGCTGTCGCTAACCCCTATCGCCGCAATTTCTCTACGTGTATTTGGCACGCTTTGCAGAATCACACAGTACATGCGTTCTCGCAAGCCCGATGAACTATATGTTCAATAATCATTTGCATGTGAATAACAATTCATCACTCACACTATATCACTCACAATAAATCAACGAACTGATGCATATTTCAGTTCAAATGTCACAAATTTCTGGGAGGCATAGGCTAAGTCTAAGAGGGTAAGTTAACGTTTATAGTGGTTATATCACAAATTTTGAGCGTTAAACTACTTTAGAGAACGTGGGTACACCGCCCGTTTTTAACTGTTTGTCGTTCAAAATGACTTTCAAGTTTCAGTTTCAATTTTCATGACAACTTTGTCTTTGCAAATGACAGTCAAATTTTCCAAAATGACTTTTGCAGCCCCAACATTTTTTTTATATTTTTTTTTAGAGATATTAATCTAGGTTTCTGTGATTTTGAGTAGGCCCCTAGTCGTGTACTTGTAGTACTTTTGTAGGCCAGTGCAGTGGAAAAGGGTGGAAGAAAATGTGACTTTCTTAGTCTTTAACTGTTTTAACACAAAAAGCGGTTTAGACGCTGGTAGCCCCATAAATGTGGCCTATTTACTGGACTACCTCCGTAAACATAGGCCACACATCCACATGTACAAAAACGTGTCGCACTTTGCCAAATTTTGATTTTCACATTTAGGCTTAGTTTGTAGGTTTTTTGCTTTTGAAGCATACTCACCCTCTTTATAGGCTAATCAGAAAGTGCTGCCTTTTTCAGATGTCTATTTTTCGTGAAATTTCCAGATTCATTTGCACACGTTTGCGTATCAAAATTTCAACATGAAATTTCACAAAAATTAGACATCTGAAAAAGGCAGCACTTTCTGATTAGCCTATAAAGATCTA
The DNA here is from genome assembly GCA_029964075.1 of Patiria pectinifera. Classification (NCBI taxonomy): domain Eukaryota; kingdom Metazoa; phylum Echinodermata; class Asteroidea; order Valvatida; family Asterinidae; genus Patiria; species Patiria pectinifera. The sequence goes on along the minus strand of CM057147.1, from coordinate 20,398,948 downwards.
AAAATTAATGTGGCCTGACGTTGCGAACTGACGTTGCGAACTTAGCAAGTTCTTCTTCAGAGGTTAAAACAGAGAGCCTATAAAGAGGGTGAGTATGCTTCTAAAGCAAAAAAATTCTACAAACTAAGCCTAAATGTGAAAATCAAAATTTGGCAAAGTGCGACGCGTTTTTGTACATGTGGATGTGTGGCCTATGTTTACGGAGGTAGTCCAGTAAATTGGCCACATTTATGGGGCTAAGGCGCTGGCTGTCATCATTTTAACACATAATTTTCCTCATAAATAAAAACCCTGCCCTCTTTCTACACAATTAAGACGGCCGATATTCAATACAGTATTTTAGCGGAAAGAATGTTGCAACGGGAGGCCACTTTTTCTCCATAAAAAATACATCATCTCAATAGAGGTCAGTCATTGCAAAAATGTTGAAAAAAACATGAATCTGGGACTGAGAAACATTTCCAATTTTGTAAGGAAATGGGCCTAGGCCTACTTCCAAAAGTTTCTTGGCTCTCCATAGACTTTGTACACAGCCCCTGAAGTGTTTTAGCAAACCTAAAAATAAAGTTACTTTTCCAGTTGGTAATGCTGGTAACTATTTTGGTAAGTTCCAAAACGTAAAAGTGTCTTCATTCTCATATGGAACGGGGTCCTAAACTACACGATTACCAAATCTTCAATTTTAAATAATTTTTGATACTGATGGGGCATTAGGGGCCATGGGCCTAAGACTCAAGAGTGAGACTTAAGAAATTCTTTTAAAATCTAGATTTTCTTTTTTTGAGAGTTTAAGACCTCCCCCCTCCCCCCAGTTTCCCAAGTTAGAAAAAACAGTTCGAAAAGTAGGCCTACCTGTTTGTTTTTACAGTAATCATGAAAATGTTAAGAGAACAACTTTGGAATGGTGTCATTTAAGGATTCGTCATTTTGGGCCGATATTTAACATGTTTAAGTAAAAGTAAAAAAAAAATGAAACTTGATATTTTTTATTTACAATTAATGTTGAGGAAGCTTGCAATGAAACGTTTCCTTCCAGTTTTATGTTTTGTATATTTGTTAAACTTACAGTGACGTACTACAAGCATCATGTTAGCTGAAGCGGTGAAGCTCATCAGATAACTTGATTCAAGAAGGATACTCAGTCATACTTAGCCAAAATAATATGCAAGAACTTGAAGAATGTAGCATCTTCACTGGCCCCACCTAAACACCAACCATGTTCAGTAAGAAGAAGAAGAAAGCAGCAGCACTGCCCCCCAGTGATGCATTGCCCCCCACCGGTACCCCACCCCTGAACAATGCCGCCTCGCCGAAAACCAAGAAATCGGCCAAAAAGGACAAGAAGAAGAAGAAGAATGAATCGATCAATTCTGCCGACAGCCCGTCCGTCACGCCAAAGAAGAGAGGCTTCAGGTTCGGGAAGAAAAACAAAGCGCCTACGACTCCGTACAACGACACGTCGAGTGTTGCCAATGATTCCATCGGCGACAGCAGCTCGCTGTACCAGTCCGGAAGCAACGCAGATCTGAACTCGACAAGGCACAGCAACGCAGCGTCATATTCCTCGAATCAAAGCCCCCAGCATGGAGACTTCAGAAGTCCAGGTTTTGGATCACCAACGAGCCCTTCAGACAGCGTGATGACAGGCAGTGCTTCGGGGTCTTACCAGGAGAATCAGAGCTACGTCAGTCACGGTTACCAAGACAGGGACGTGGAGTTTTGGGACGAGGCAGACGTGTTGGAGTGGCTTGGGGATCAGGGGCTGGACTATTTTGTGGAACTCTTTGATGGTGAGTGCCAGCCTCATAAATGTTTTTAAAGATTAAAAAGAAAATGGAGTGTTGTACATAGATTAGTCCATTATATTGAAACTTGTTTTTTTTTTGCATAGGGTTTTCTGAGTGTGAACACAAAGCAATATCTAACAATGTCCGTGCAGGCAAATATTTCTTTTTGTTGATGTTAATCTTGGGATGTATGATGATTTCAAATGTTTGCTGCAAATGCTGAAACAAAATGATGAATCTTGTATTTTGTTATTTCTTTCTCACAGGCTGTGAAATTGACGGGGAGTATCTACTGGATGTTGCAGAGGAGGATTTGAGTGAGTGAAAGATGCATTTATTTACATACACGTTCTATTTCCAACCTTTGTCTGTTACCCCTGTCAAAGAATGCAATCAGCAGTCTTTTGTCAAAGTGCCATACGTGCTAACAAAACCCATCGTGACAACTACAGTGGAACTCCGCTATAACAAACAGCGCGGAATCCACAGAAATTGTTTGTAATAGGGATTGTTTGGTGTAGCGATTTTAAGCTGCCGGTGCTCTGGTACTCGCTTTTGAATAAATAACACCCTTCATAACTTCACCCTGCACGCCGTGGTAGACCTTGAACATGTGCCGAGTATTGAAATTACGTAACTACAACAAAGTTTTTGAGCTTACTACCTACAGCAATGGGTGGCTTTCCCCTTCTTTTCCTTGGAAAAATAATAGCCACATGATGCTCTTCTGTTGACACTTTTTTCCAACAACAATGTTCGGTACGTTTTGTACACAAAAATAGGGAGCCAAGGATGATGTTCGGTATAGCTGAATGTTTGGCATAACGGTGTTCAGTATAGCAACGTTTTCTGTATCCTTAAAATCTGAGCGTGCTAGCAACTACATGAAGCTACCGTTGACATTGTTCAGTGGGACTAGCTCCCATTGTTTCAGAATTGTCAGTTATACTGCTCGTCTTTACTGCTCAATGTAGCAAGGTCTGGCAAGACTTGTAGCACCCTGTTGTATTGAGCATCGTGAGGATTACGGATGTTGCTTGGTTTGGCTGGTACACCATGTGCTGTTCTTTTCAGAAGCTCTTTCACTGACGGTTCTGTTTCCCTTCTCACAGTTGACCTGGAAGTGGAAGAGGCAGCTCTCAGAAAGAGCTTCCTAGATGCTGTCCAAGGCGCCCGTATGAAACAGGTAAGTTGCTGACAAATGTCGCAATCCTCTTGTCTTTTGGCTGTCCATTCTGTCTTGGATTTGAGATTCGTGGAGAAATCAACATTTTTCTACGGTTTCAGGACGGATAGCCACTACTGTCCTACAGTTTCTCTACGAATACACCATGGTTTGTCAAGAATATGAACGGATTTGTGAAGAATATTGACAGTATTACTAAGAATAATGACATTAACGCCACGTTGTTGTCTACTATTGGGCCACTGATGACCAAGGTTAATACGGATGTCCCATGGTTGCACTACGGATTGATTTTCATGACGTTTCACCACGGAAGTTTTGAACTGTTTAAAAGTTCTGTAGCCCCTCCACGAATACCCAAGAAAGATGACGGATAACTACGAATGTACTTAGGATAGTACTCCCACGGTTTATCACAAATTTCAAACCGTGGAGATCCGTAGCTCCGAACCGTAAATGTGTGACTGGGGCTTAACCGATTGATATCATTACCCTCCCTAGGCAAACAGCAATTTTCCCACCCTGGACCAGCAGCTGTCGGCCCTAGGCCAAACTGCTGACAAACCGGTCCAGGACGTAGCCAAGAAACTCACCAACAACATATCAGAGGCATCCACCGTGGCTGTGTCCGATGTCAAAGATTCTCCAAGAAATATGAGCCCACCGCCCAAACTGGTGCTTAGAAAACCTTCCCCTGGTAAGTGTGGTTTCCTGCTTGTAGGTTTAACGGGAAATTTTCAAGGAAACATTAGCGAGAAAATGTTGAAGCACTGATAAGTGTTAAACTTGTACCGTTACCCCAGTGAAGGTCAAAGCAGCAACTAGTGTCCTGAAGGAAATAACACTGATTTGTATGTAAAGTTCAATTTTTGTTTAGACAGGTACTTAATTAACCTCACAATGACATACAACAGTTGACTCTCGTTAGTACAAACTCTGTTAATACAAAATTCTGGTTATAAAAACAATAAAGCCTTCCCTCCCTGTGCATTTATTGTGCACACAAGGAATGGATGATATGTCTTCTTCAAAAATCTGATATAACAAAAAAAAAAAATGGGTCTGTCTGAGCGTTTTGTTATTACGAGACTCGACTGTATTCCCCAAAATATTATTTTTAAAGATATAGTCCATCATTTGTAATTTGTGCATTTTGTTCGTTTGAAGCAACAAAAGTGTTCAAAATCTAATGAAGGATACTGAACAACTAACCTGATAAGGTTTAAGCTCAACTTCAGCTGTATATTCCGAGAAAAAAAGCATTCTAGGATCTCAATTTCAAATCAAAAGTTGCTGAATCATGTTTTGAATTGTTTTGAATTGCACTGATCCGACATTATAGCAACTGCCAAATAACAAAACGAACTAATAGTTTAAACTTCAAAATGATAGCTTGCCAGAAAGATTAATTTCACAGGGAGTTTAGTCCACTTACTATCTTTCAACCAAGTATGTTTTTCAACAATAATACGCCAGTTACTTTTTCGGATGGCTGCAAATGATGGACTATAGCTTTAAGACAATTAAAGTAAAATATCTTGCTTAAGGAGAAAAAGCTCTTCCTAAGCACCATGATAGCAAATGACCAAGAGATCATTCTAATAGACTTTATTCATGAGTCGGCCATATTAAATTGAAAGCGAGGTAAAGTCTTCATTTTTGCAAGTTGCGAGTAGATATGAAAGCAATGAAATAAAAGTTCATTACAAATTCATACCAGTCTGCTCTGATGAATAATTTAAAATTTGTGATTGAACATACCCTAATGTTTTAAGCCACATTTTAAAAAAAAATTGAAAGTGAGGCTAGGAAGTCAATCTTATCACAATATAGTCTGGCACCATCCCATTCAACAGTTTACAATGTATACAAAAGATTCAGGGAACACTATCAAAAATGGCTTCCTCATGAATAAGATCTGTTGTCACATGATAGCAAATGCCAATCCAATGACACAGCTGTTGCAGTTTCAATGTTACCATACCAAATTTGATTGGCTTTCAAGTTTGATACATCAGTACGGTTTCCATAAATAATTACATCTCCATTTTTTTTTTTACATCCTAAGCAACTGATTCTGAGTCAGACTTCGATTTTGATTCCGATGACGAGGGTGACCCTCTGGACGATCTCCCTGACAACAGTAACAAAAAGAGAGTCTCGGATGATAATGATTCTTCCCCAAGAAGTCCAGTTAACAAATCAGCAGCACCAAGAGGCAGCATCAAACAAACCAAAACTCCCAAAAGCGTGGTTGACGAGACTGACAGTCCAAGAAGTCCCACCAACAAGGTTGGTGGTCTTGGAAGCTCTACCAACAAGCCTTCGGGTGGGTCAACGTCTCTGAATTCTCAAAGAGAACCTTCTCAGAAATCACCAACTCCAGCCAGCACAACCGAGGTATCCGAGACCCCTACAAGCCCCACCAGGACTGCACCTCCAAAGAGCCGAAGCAGCAACCTTCAGAGTCCCCGGAGTCGCTCGGATAGCATCGTGACGAGTTGGTCCGAGAGGGATGTGCTCGCTTGGTTGCAGGAAGCCCAGCTGAACCACCTCAAGAAGCACTTCATTGGTAATAGCGCTCTTTCAATCTCAGGAAAAATACATAAACAAATGCAGACTTTCATGGATTGACCCAAGACATTTTTGTAAGAAGCCCTCCTGATCCTCCAACATCTATCAATGTGCTCAGAACCTTCCTAAACCCTCCAAAATCCAACACTGCTGGTTGTATTGGTTAGGATTAACTCGTCTATTATATCTGTCACTGGTCATCTCTTAACAATTGACTGTCCTGAAAATGTTCAAATGGTTGTTTATGGGTGTTTTTTTTTCTAGAACACAAAGTAACGGGAACACAGCTACTCAACATTGACATGCAACTCCTAGGTGAGTGTTGTTTCCAGTCTTCCAGTATTGTCTGAACTCTATTCAATTTTAATTAAGCAGCAAAGCTGGCCATATCACCTGCAGTTTTAGCGCTTATTCATAAAATCAATATTATCTAAAGTATTATTTTTCCAGAAGTCTCTTTGGTTCCCTCCCCCTCCAAGAGAATATGTTAAAAAATTGTCATTTTTTTTTAAGGATTCCGGCCGCCAATTGTAGTAATCCAGATAAAGGTTATAAAGCCTGTTGAGTGGTCAAGGTCATAAAGTTTGGGTTAGGGTAACTCCCTGATTCCCCAACTGTACCAAAGAAAATGACGGAAAATAAAAGTGACATTTTTATCCTCCCGTTCCACCCCTGGCTTTCAGTTTGTACCTGTTAAAAAATGTTGATAAATATTGATGACCCCTTACTTGGCATGTTTGCAGTGATAATACATATATTGTTTGTGCTATTTCTTATTTTGTTTGTAGATTCTATGGGAATCACTTCAGACGATGACAGGGAACTTCTGCTGGCCAAGCTCTACGAGCTGAGCAACCCTGCCGCTAACATGCCTGAAAAAGACCTGATCAGTAAGTCCTAATATAACAAACAACCCAAAGACCTCTCATATATGTTCTAGTTTATTAGAAGAAATCTTTCGTAGAGACCACTTTCTTGAAAAACAATGTTGCTGTGTTCATGAACAGATGAATGATAATCTGTTGAAGATATGAGATGTCTGTTTCTCCTTGAATTGTGCCAATACTGAACTCTCTACAACTCTTGCACTGTGAAATGATCAGCTATGTTTACTTTGGTAGGGGTTAAAAACTAATTTTATGTTATTGGCAATTAACCTTTTCACTGATGAGACTTGTAGGTTTGCATGGTGGACATGAACATAGTATGGAAGGTTTGCGGTAAGACCATGTGAATTTTATCTTTCTTGAGATGTGTGGTTCTGAGAAGAACTTGACGTTTCCAAACAGTGTGCTCTGTTTATCATCAGGAGACTGTCGCCACACAATTCTAGAGATATAAAATTCAAATAGTGTTACAGCAAACCTTCCATACTTTAACCTTCTCACTTCACAGCTTTTAATAATATTGCTCCAGTGTTCAGGAATGACATGACCAAAGAATGTGTACATTGCAGAGGTGATGGCCAAATGAAAATGGCATGGCATACAAATTCAATGGTCTGATATTAACTTTTATATATAAGGTAGTAACAGCCTTCCACTCAAATGTTGAGGTTAGCTGTGATAATTGGTCTAAAAACCACAACTTATTTTCGGATATGTGTGTTAGATTCCCCATTTGTGTTTTCCCATTCTTTGCAGGTTTCATGGAAGTGGGTTTAAATTTTGAATTGTGTGATGTCAAAGCAACATGGTCTCATTGCCCAGTCAGTCTGTTTTGCAAAGTACTCTGCCTCATGCTTTCAACTATAATTTTCCTTTGACCTCCACATTTAACCCTTGACCCCTTCCGTCCCCCAGGTGCCTTGAACAACACCAGCGGCTATGAGCACAGGAAGTACATGGCCGCTATGAAAGTCCTGCAGTCGTCGGACAGCGAAGAAGTCCAGATTCTGCCGCCCGAAACGTTGGTGGTGCCCGACTCGTTCAGTAGCGCGAGCCGTAGTGCGAGCCGTAGTGCGAGCACGGCCAGTGACCAGGGGAAGGGAGAGGAGAAAAAGAAAAAAGGAGGGTGAGTTATTAAGAGTAGTTGTAAGCCATCTTTTGTTGTAATTCTTTGCATTTGTGCTCGTCATGGCTGAATTTACAGATGGAAGAAAACTCTTACAGCATTGATTATTAGCCCACAACTAGTACTCCCCTCTCAGTACAAATATAAAATTGGTACCGAGGAGGGCTTTAATTGGTGAAGAAAAGGAACTTGTTGTAAAGTGTCCTGCTCAAGGACATAAGCACCATGCTCTTTTTGTTAGGTTACAGAACACCCAATTTGTAGAAAGAGGAAGCGTTTCACACTTCGTAAAATTCCTGTATGAAAAATAATCCGTTACAAATCCATCACGAGTCAGTCACAAACCCGTCACAAGTCAAACACAAATCCGTCACAAATCTGTCACAAGTCAGTCACAAACCTTTCACAAACCCGTCACAAGTCAATTATAAATCCCTCACAAGTCAATCACAAATCTGTCACAAGTCAATTACAAATCCCTCACAAGTCAATTACAAATCCCTCACAAGTCAATCACAAATCCCTCACAAGTCAATCACAAATCTGTCACAAGTCAATTACAAACCCGTCACAAGTGAGTCACAAATCTGTCACAAGTCAATCACAAATCCGTCACGAGTCAGTCACAAACCTGTCACAAACCCGTCACAAGTCAATTATAAATCCCTCACAAGTCAATCACAAGTCAATCACAAATCCCTCACAAGTCAATCGCAAATCCATCACAAGTCAATCACAAATCCCTCACAAGTCAATTACAAATCTGTCACAAGTCAATCACAAATCCCTCACAAGTCAATCACAAATCCCTCACAAGTCAATTACAAATCCGTCACTAGTCAATCACAAATCCATCACAAGTCAATCACAAATCCCTCACAAGTCAATTACAAATCTGTCACAAGTCAATCACAAATCTGTCACTAGTCATCTAGTTTCAAGTCAACTTACATGCCGCCCAAAGGAGCTTCAGTGGCAAAATCATCCATTTGTCATTGTTCACTTGTGACTTAATTGACTCGTGATGTTACTCGTGGTTGACTAATGCTTGACTTTAGTACAACTCCTTATGTTTTCATTGTATTCCTGAACGGAACGTGTTGTTTGTGGTGACAAATATGCTTGTGCAGGCTGATCCTAGTGGAACTGGAAACAGAATACGATCTGAACAGGAATGGGTTGCAATGCTGGTGGAAAGGGAGACACTCCCTTGCAAGATTTCAAATTCTGTCTACCAAAGATCAGTATGCAAGGGCCATTACATGTTTGTATTTGTCTTGTTGTCTTTGTTGCAGGTTGTCCAAGTTGAAGGGTGTCATCTCGCCCAAGAGAAGGGAATCTCGGGACTACAACTTGGTCCAGGTCTGGACGGATATCATGAGATCAGGTAGACAAATCCATTTCTTTTCCGCTACCTCTAGATCAAAAATTCAAACTTGCACTCTGATCAAATTTGCTGAACTCCTACCCAAAGAGAAAAAGAGGGAAAACTTGCTACAGAAAAATCTCTGTATCATATGAAATAGCTGGAAAACTAAGAAACAATTCAATTCTATCGATAGTAAGATAAGACGGCTGCACTACAAAGCAGGAGGTCGTGGGTTCGAGTCCCACCCGAGTGATTTTTTTCCAACTTTCACCCGGGAGGTAACACACTGAGTATACAGTGTTTATACGTTGGTGAAGGGCAAAACCTAATATGGATTTACATCACCGTGACCCAGGTTCCATCTTATGAATATTTCAATTTTATATTTTCCATTTTATCAAAATGTATGATTTCACTTTAAAATGGGAATGGCTTAGATCTGTGATCATTCTAAAAGCCCAGAAGGTTGAGTAGCCATTGTACATTTTAAGATAGTCGTTATTGTTTTTACTATCGCATTTTGTTGACTGTTTAGGTGTTACGACAGTGTCGATGCGACTGACAGAGTTTGAGACCATCCAGGACTTGATCAGGCTGTGCCTGGACCAGCTAGGCTTGGTGGAGGACTGGAGGCTGTATTGCATCCTGGATGCTGCTGGATCCTTAGCTGATCGCAAAGACAAAGGTATAACAACGATATTAACCCCTTACTCTCACCAGCTTTACATTACAATTTTTTCATAACACAACACCACAATTTTTGGTACACCGAAGGATCTAAACATTAGCGTTGTAGTAAACTCTAACCGGCCTAGGCCCTTTTGGCTAGGAACCATCCTCAATCCTGCAAAATCTACCAATTGCCACAATGTGAAAATTGGATTCATCCTCAATCCTCCAAACTCATCCGTTATTACTTGAATTTGTTCAGTGGAGGGGTGACCAATGCTTCAATCCTTCAAAAGCCTAAACAAAATCACTGTTATGAGTTGAAGCTGTGCCGATAACATTCAGAAGCAGTGCGACTGATATCGATTATAATGCAGGGCTCAATTATGCATGACTGAATATAAACAATGCTGGGTACAGCCTACGAACTCGACACAATGCATCCTCCAAAATCAACCAACACCTTTTGCCTGGGGGATTTTGGAGGTTTGAGGAGGGTTACGGTTTTAAGGACTTTGAGATGAATCAAAAACTTGGCACATCACAAGTCTGATCACAAGTAATCACAAGTCGCAAAGGAAGGCCTTTCTTAGCCTGTGATTTTGATTGATGATTTGTGATTCTCTTGTGATGAATTTGTGACAACATGTGTTCCTTCACAAGTACTTCATCATCAAAACTTTTAAATGCTACATCAATATGCACCTTCACCTAGTGCAGTGTCTCATATCCTTGCTGTTTGTCAGTGCCAATATCTAATGAGCTATAGTGTAATCTACAACGCCTGAATAAATCCCCCGTCATCTAATTGGTGGGTGGCTCTGACCAATCAGATGACGAGGATTTATTCAGGTGTTGCATAAGACAAATAATTAATGTTTCACATTCGTGCAATTAAAAGAATAATTTAATTTTGTGACAGATAGAATGTTCCATTCCACTCGGCTTCGCCCCGTGGAATGGAATAGTCCATCTGTCACTTCATGAAATGTTCATTATTTGTATACATTTGTATAACATTCATTATTTGTATACAATTAAACATAATTATGCCACAGATGACCATAGTAAGTGTAATGTATTGTGGTTAAAGTCTTTGACATATAGTTTTACTCGTAACCTTGTGTGGTATGTACTGTTTATAGGACAAATGTCCATAGGAACAAACTACATCTGGAATCACTGGTTAATCATGTAATGTTTTGTCATTAAATTTTACCTTAACAACTTATACATAAATGATAATGCCAAAAAAGGAAATTCTCACAGCGTCTGTCTTAAATTTTTTGTCTTTTTACAAATTTGTCTTGCAGGTTTTGAGAGAGTGATGGAGGATGGGGAGTGTCCTGTCATCATTCAGCAGGACTGGCCTGAGAAAACACCGCGACACTTTGAGCTGCGGCAGAAGCCGGCCCAAGGGGGCTCAGTTAAGGTGAGTTGCAGGCTCTGCTTTTGGAGGAGGATGAATACTCCACCTGAAACCATAACTGTAGACCTTTGAAGAAACTGCTCTGAAGCTCAAGCTGTATGTGGGGCACGTACTGGAATATAAACACTTCACTGTGCTTGATCAAGTTAAACAAGTCCAGCTTACAGTAATGCTGTGCTCAGTATTTGAAATATTCAAATATTCCATGGTTTGTGTAGTATTTGAATCTATGTGTAGTATTGATTATTCACAAATAAAACGTGAAAAAAGGGGAGTAAGAGGGGACAAAGAGAAAGAAAAAGAGTGTCTGAAGTCAGATTATTTCTCATTCTTAGTTGTTGAAACCTTTGTCAAATCTTTCCCTGGTGACAGTGGTAATGCGAAGCAATTATACTGATCGATGTGATCGCAATGATCTATTGTAAAGTGTACTTTAGTAGTTATTGATTTATTGGCCCAAATCATCCAATAATATTTGATCGAATGGAAATTGGAAAATTTTCATTTTGATTTATTTGAATTGAATCAGCCCTTGCTTTCAAAAAGCAACAGGTTTTGCTTCAGCAGCTCCATCAAATCTTCGCTCAGCCCTTGATCCTGTACAAACCCCAGAATATTGTCAGAAGACAAAAGAAAAGTAACCTGAGCAGTTTGCCTTTGTAAAATTTCACAATTTGGATTTCCATTTCAGGTGGTGTTGCGTCTCAACGATGAGAAGCCCAAGGGCAAGCTGCTGGCCATCTCCCTGTCCACACCGGCCAAGGAGGTGGTGCCTCTAGGCCTGAAGATATTTGGTCTCACGGATGCTGACCCTAAGAAATACTGCTTACTGGAGGTGGACAAGGCAGGAGGTAAATGAAAAAACTACAGGATTCAAATCTCCCCGAGCTGCTTAGCTGAAGATTGCTATATGCTCAGAACAAATCGGCTGGGAACCATTTACCAGCAATAGACATCTCATAACATTTTGGCTGGTGACCTGTTTCTGCTAAGCCAACATTTGCTAGCGTTCTTAAAAACAAGGCGCGCACATTTTTGTAACACTATTGGTGGAAGGAGCCTAGAGTGCGTGCGTACTACCTGAGCACGACTCAAGCAACCCTAGTGCCACCGCAATGCCACCTCAGAAAATGACAGTTGCCGAATTAGTCGATAGTTTTAATACCATTTGAGGACCATCTGCAACTGAAAAAAATAACAGTGTTTTTGTTGGTTAATTTCAATTTTCAGGAATAACAAATTCATAAATTTTCTCCTCTTTTAAGATCTGCACAATGTAGATGCAGACTCCATCCCGTTGCAGTTGGACTCCCACGCCTTCGTGCTCTGCGAATCCGCAAGCAAAGACAGCCAGTTGGCCTTGTACGAAGACAAGGATGGAACTGAAGAGGAACTGAAGATACAGCGAAATGACTCGCAGACTTCCAAAGCCTCCTCCAAAGTCTCCTTCTCAGGGGTGAGTTTGAATATCAAAAAGTCTGTGTAGCAGAATAAAAATTGCTTATCCTTACTTATTTACTGCATATTATATTTGGTTACCATTGAATGGTTTGCATTGTGTTAAATGCATTTGGCTGGTTGAGTTTACCAGTCTTTGGCAACAGCTTCTACCTTGGGAAATTCTACAAAACATGTACTCCAGGTCGACCTTTAACCATTGGCATTTGACACCGTGCATCAAGTGGATATTGTTTATCTGTTCTGATTTATCTGATTTTGCTGGTCCCAGAGGGCCAGCCTAGTGTCTCCTTTGCACCTTAGGCCAAAAAAAAAGTCTCCAGGATCTGGTATGGAGCTTGCCCAAAAAGTGGTGCGGCGACGCGGATTTTTTTTTTTTTACTGTTTTTTTTTTCTTCAAATGTCGGTTGATGACTGCCCGACTAAACTTATATAAGTTTCGTTCAAATGAATATATATGCAAATATATGGGAGTCCAGAGAGGCCACATAAAGCTTATTCTCGATCGTAATCCCATCTAAAAACACGTTAAAATTGTGCAGCAGCAGGATTGCAGTCAAACCAGTGAGTTTCTTTTGAGAAATCATCGAATGTAATTGAAAACAATAAATACAAGCATTTTTAATTTTGCTGATGTACATGGCTACAGTGAAGACAGACAAGACATAAGGTTTTTATTTTTATTTATTCGATCTTTTTTTTTTTTTTTTTTTTTGATTGCCGATTTTTTTTTTTTTCAGCAAAAAAAAAAAAATAGGGGTGGTAACCGGAAGCAGAACTATTCTTTTTTTTGGCCTTACCATTGGATAGTTTGCATTGTTTAAATGTATTTGACTGGTTCAGTTTAATAGTCTTTGGCAACAGTTTTTACCTTGGGAAATTCTACAAAACATGTACTCCAGGTCGACCTTTAACCTTTGGCATTTGACACCGTGCATCAAGTGGATAAGGTTTATCTGTTCTGATTTATCTGATTTTGCTGGTCCAGAGGGGCCAGTCTAGTGTCCCCTTTGCATCTCACTGTCTGACTGACTGACTGACTGACAGAGTCACTGTCACTTGTGGTTGTTACCTGGTGAAGAGAGTTGGGCAGTGCTATTTTATAGGGTAACCCATAATCGGCTAAATCTGACCCATTGTGTAGACCAGAAGCATAAAAAGAATTCCTGTGAATAGCCATTCTGAATCAATTTAAAAGAATGTTGTGTACCCTGTAACCATCTTGACTAAGTCTTGTTACTTTACCTTGTCTTGTTTATGGGTGTCAGGAAAAACCTTTTTTTTCCTGTGATTTACCGAAATGAAATGCCTAATTTGTATACAGAGAATTTGTTGTCTGACTTTCAAATGTACAGCACGGTGGTTTCTTTAATATTTTTCTGTTTAGTTTTTTTTTCGCAGTGGTTAGCATGTATGTTAAATGGCTGTGCTATGACTTTCCTCATGATAAAAAGTCTTGGCAAAGTCGGAATTAAAAATGGCAAGAAACGTAATTTCAGCCAACAGATGTCAAAAAAAAAAGAGGGAAGGGACAGGGGCACAGATTTTGTTGTGTGTGACCCTTGACGCCTGCCATTTAACCTGACATTAAATCGGATGCGCACTTTGTGTATATGTGGCATGACCTTTTTGTTGCAGCTCAGTCTAGGGTCGTCGGCAGGTTCAGACGACCTGCTGGCTTGGTTGCGCATAGACGACAAAAAACTCAGCAAACTGGAGCAGGAGGTGAGACCGATAGAGGGCGCCCTACAGATTTTGCATGCTTTTGCGATTGTGCATGCTTGGTTTACGTTTTCCATTCCGCACGAAGCACTCGGTGCATGATGCTTTAATTTTTGTTGCCAGTAGATGTTCTACATTTCAATTCATCACCATGACACAAGATTTTGTTTCTGTGTTCATCATATTGTGCCAGTGTTTGTCTACTTTTTGTATTGTGCTGTTTTGACCTTGTGAGATAAATATTCACGAACACTTCCAAAAAATATAATAACGTAATTTCTGACCAATCAGATCGCTCTTAACAAAGCTGATCCAGAATTGACCTACCAAATAAAATGGCAGGGCACTGTAAAAAAAAAAAAGGTGTAAAGTCTGTCACGAGCAAATGCGGCCCATCAGGCCCGCGTTTATCTGCGGTTTCAGTGGCATGAAAAGACTGAGAGTATTTCTATTCCCCCTCGATGGGATGCCAGGTTACACCCCAGTCCTATAGAGTACCGAAGTGTGACATCCTTTTGAACCGGGAAGTGTAGGAGTACGTGCGCGTGTTGGTTCACGGTCTGAATCACGCGCTAATGTCTTTTACACACGTAATTGTGCGCGTGATGTATTCACTTCGGTACTCTATTGGATAACAAAGTTGACCCCATAATTCCAGACCTGAATATTCATTGCATAGGAAAACATCACAAAGTCTATGGAGAGAATCTAATTGGCTGATGGTTAGTGTCAAAATAGTGAAGATTTGGACTCAATTTGCCAAGGGGAGCAGGGATGTATTCCTTGGGTTGAAAGATAAATTGTCTTCTTTCGGCTCTTGTGCGTAGGTATAATAGTCCCCAACACGTGGTCACCACAAATATCTGCCAATAATATTGTGGTGGCACTCTGGCATTTTGGGTATCCATTGTTTATTTTTTTGCCTCTGTATGTTCACCCTCTACTTTCAACCATTTTACAAGTAAGCAGTGACAGAAAATGAATCAACATGCTGAGAAGACATGTTACCTGAACATTAGAGTGCCATTACATCAATAAATTCTTCCAATTCGGGTGATTCACAATGCAGTAAGCCACCAAGAGTTTGCCACTGAGAGTTTATTTTCTCAGTGCATTGTGGGAGATGGTCGACAAATTCGCAGGGTGTGACTTTTGAAATTGTTAGTTTTTTCCGGTCAGTAGTTTAGTAAGGGTATGATTCTAGTATATATTTGCACTTTTCTTTTCTTTTTATAAATATGGTGTTTTTTGTAAGGCGGCAGAACGATAGCCCAATCTGTAACAAATAAGCTCAAGTTGTCTACTGACAATCATTCAAATGGGCTGTGTTTTGTCGACCGTAAACTTGAAAAATGGACTCTCCATGGCAAACTCTTGGTGGCGCACTGCATTGTGAATCGCCCGAATTGTGGTAATACAGTAAATTTTGCTGTATCTCATTTATAAGGCCTCTTCATGCTATCGTGTCTCGCCTACATCAACATGTGTTTATCATAAGCGGAACCAGGTCACACTTATACCAGTGTGTACACGGGTCGGCTGTAGCTGTTCTCGCCGGGTACAGCCTCTCCACCCTGGTGCTGATCAGGGTTGGAATTTACCCTGTAGAGCGCCAGACCCGTGTACGTAGAAGCCGTGTTGGATTCTGGCTAGTGTGAAAGGAGTATCCAAAATCTCTGAGATTTGGGATAACTGTGACATTAAAGGCCCTTTAGTTATAAGTCTCGTTCAAATGACGTCATTTCCTACAGACCATCCACATGCATCGGCATTTTGAGCGTCAACTTGCATAACGCCCATCTGCTGCGTTGTATTTCGAACACATTTCGAGCAACAAGTTTGCTTGTTTGGAACATTTTCAACACTGCGCAATGCTTGCTTGATTGCGTAAAATACGCAGTTGCAGTTCTCCTACAGAGATGGCCGTCATTGAGCAAGCCCTATACCAGCAACCCTGCATGTGTTAATGCACAAGATAAGCGTCAACATTTTTCTGAGAAGTTGTATAGTACATCATGAATAGGTTTTGGTTTTGTCCTCATTGCATGCTCATAATTATTGCCTTTTACTTTATCTTCCATTGCTTTTTACAGTCATTCAGTATCGTCCATCATCTCCCATTTAGTTACCCTCACTGCTTTTATATTTCCAAAAATCACCATCACGTTTATTACAGAAAGCTTCATTAAGTTCTCCCAGTTTGTATTTTGCATTGTCTCAAATCAAAGATCCACATAAAAGAGTTTAGCATTATTTTTTTAGGTATTTTTTCAAACCTACATTTTGATTGAACTTGTGAATCAAATTTTGTTTTCAGGCACTTTTTTTCCCAGGATAAAAGGCACTCCAAGAAATCTTATGCCTCTGTATTAATTTCATTTCACTATCATCAAGTCAACCCAGAAAACATACTAAAAATACAATTTTGGGTTTTGCCCGTACTGACATATTTGCCCGTACTGACATGGTTTTTGCCGGTAACTTTTTGTGAACACAAAGATTCCAAGCTTACTCAAGGTCTATCATTGCAAAAGAGTACTTTGGAAATGCATCATTGTCTGAGCATTACTGTATTGTTTTATTTATTCATTTCACAGATGGCAACAATTGAGGAATCTCTGGGCCAATCACAGGCAGGCGCTAAAGATGCAAACAGATCGAGCACGCAGGAGAATAGCTCTTCCAAAGTACTGTCTTCCCCACAAGCAGTAAGTTACAACAAAACTTACAAGAGATGTAATCGAGTCGACCACAAGTCAAATGACAAGTCAGTTCACAAGTCAGGCCACAAGTAACAGGGGATAAACAAAATCTTTTCCTGGGGGGGGGGGGGCACGGCACTTGGTCACAGAGTCAATTTGCAAGTTGACCAAGGGTAACAATTGACCTATCGCTGTTTGCGAGTTAGCCACGCCTCTTAGACACCCCATGGAGGTTTTGTTTGTCTCAGATTTTGAGCGGTCCGCGTCCATATGTATATCATATAGTTGGACAATATTTCACAAGCTGGCTTGACGCGATTCTACTGCGATAGGTCGATTGACCATTATCATGTTGCGGCAATCTTGATATTTCCCCCATTCAAATCAACGTAACTAAAGCGAGGCTGGAAGGAAAAATAGTCTGGTTCATTTTTGCAGCAATAGCAGTTTAATTCAGTACTGTTGTTGGATATAGGGAACATGACTGAAAGAAATGGTAGCAGCATGATAAAGGCCCTCTTATTGGAAAACAGTGTTAAGTATCCCTTTACTATTAAAGCACTGTTTTTTCCATATGCAAACTAACAAAGTTGGTGCTAAGATGATACCAATCTCATGTTTCTACTGTGTATATTTTTTATGCAGGCTGACAAGAAACCTGAGATAGACGCAAAAGAACAAGATGCCATTATAGATGCACTCCGCCAAGAGAACAAAACCTTGCAGGAAAAAGCCAAACAGGTACGGTACCTTTAAGGTTTAGTATCAATTACTCAAGTTGGAGCCAGTTACCAATCTTGTAGTTACTCCCAATGAATAACGAGTGGTCCCAACATATTCGTATACTATAATTTGCATTTTTCTTGTAGCCACTTGGTAATGAAGATATCTTGAATTGCACGTTTTAAGTTGGGCCTACAATGTAAAATGATGCATAAGGAACAGAAAAGGCAAATGACAAATGCACAGAATTATAGAGAAATTAACAATGAAGTCATTTGGTAAAGATTATTGTAAAAACACACATGTGCAACAAACGTTTGCAAAAATCCACATTTTTGTTGAATTTGAAGCATTTGGAGAAGTCAAGCGGGAGGAGTATTTTATGTCTTGCTGGAATCTTTCTAAGAACAAACTTTCAACAATTTGTAAGGGACTGTGATGCCAATCTGTAAACTCTATTTTCTTTTTCTGTATTTTTCCCTTCAGCTTTCAGTCGTGCAGAAGGCCCTGAGTCAACTCGATCAGACCTACAAGCGAAACGAGACCAATTCCAAACTACGTGTGAAGGAAAAGAGAGCGTCTCTTACTGCTGAATCAGGTAGGGTTGATAAAATATACTGCGTTGCCATTGATTCTGACGTTGACAACTTTCAGCAAACCTTTTGGAATATATATTTGTTTGACTCTGTGTGATTCAGGATTAGCTACAGGGGTACCATACTTAGGGATATAGCTCCTTTAGAAGTCTTCTCTTTGCCTTCAAGACGACTTTGCTTGAATCAGAATGCCAAATTTATTTTACCTACAATATCTGTATTTTTGAGATTGTTACAATCAGAGTAATCACAACCTCACCATTCCTTCTTGCTAGACATGATTCCAAAGCCGCTGGAGACTATGTTAGGTTTTACTTTTGCAAAATTTAAAACCAACTTTTTAGCAGAGTCTTTGCCGAAGGCCGTCGTCGACATTCAGAGCCAACTCCATCAAGTGGGAGAAGAGATGAACTCCAAGAAACTCAACATCCTCAAGATACAGCAGCAACAGAAGCAGATACAGGCTAGGGGTCTGGACGGGTGAGAAAAAGAAAGAAATACATTAACTGACGGCTACAAGGCCTTTTTTTGGTGTGAACTTTTACCAAAAGGTTCATTAAAAAACACTTTCAAGCTGGTATGTCCAGGCTCTGCCAAAACAAAAATTGTATATTATCAAAGGAATTTCTGCCTTCTTACAAATGATGGCGGTAACTTTCCACTTTTAATTGAAAACAACGCGCGAACAAAATCTCCTTAAAGAAATATTATTTTGATTTTGCACTGTGTGGAAAGATTGATATACACTTACAGTTTATACTGTTTGAATTTGGAAATCCAAATTCAAAGTTTGAAATGTTTGTTTTAATTTCTACATCCAGCCTTGGACCAAGTATGTTGGCTCTGATAAACCTAAAAATTAATACCCTCAAACTTGGCTATGTAGATTACAATATTAGGCTATACATGTACGTGTGTGTTTGTAACGAACAGTGCCCCCCATCTTTGAATGATGCCAAGCCTTCCTCCATCCCGTCTGCTTTTTGAATTTGCTCTTGCAAGCCGGGTAGCTTAGAGCAGTCTATAAGGTTGCTTGAGACAGGAGTAAAGCCTCTAAGATGAAAATCCTAGCTACACTATAAAAGCATAAAAGAAACTTAGACTAATGAATTAAGTAACATGTCAAAAACTGGACATTTCAACTGCGAGACCAGACCATGTTATTCCGTGTTAACGTTTGTTGTTATTTATTTGGTAGCCTTGATGGCAGCATTCAGCAGGCCGAGCTGGAGTACCGCGTGGCTCTTGAGGAGTCCTCCATGCTGACATTACAACAGCAGCAAGCACAGCTACTAGCCACGCTGGAACTCACACTTACTGACCATCAGGTCAATGTGGAAAAGGTCAGATAACAAAACAAATCCTAAAAGGGGCCAAAAATCTATCCGAGGAGCATCAAAATTTTGGAATGTAAAAATGGCTGTGGCTTTACCTTCTATAATCCTGCATAATCCCTCCTCCGTTCAAAAGAAACGAAGGCCTGTTTCCCGCTTTTGGGGGTCTTTTAAATAATTTTCATTATCCGCCTTTTGACCCTGTAAGGTGGCTTCCTAAAAACCTGTCAAAATCCTAAAATGTAGCTATGTACAGTACCCACTTTAAACATGTGCGTGTGTTAATAATGAACTACGCCCCTGCATGTTAGTATTGATTGATGCTCAGATGTCCAGCCCCCAGTTTGCAAGTTTTGGGCTGGCTAGGTGGGTAGGGGTCTGCGGTCAGCTGCAGACAGAATCGAACTCTCCCAAGGTGACAATGAAATGATTGATTACGTTAATAAACTTCCCCCCTTTTCATTAAACATTCAAGACTGAAGATGTTGGGGTAAGATTTTAATAATTATCTTATATTTATAAAAAGCATGAATGTTCATACGTGCGGATTCTCAGTTCATTGGTAAATCACTTGGATTTGTCATGCATACTTTTGTTCAAAATGGTGTCAAACTTTGACATGACATATTTAAGGCTAGAGTCCTCTAGAAGCTTATTTCCATGTGGTGAATTCCTTCTAAAATTTGAATTTTTATCCCTCATTTTGGTGTTGAGAAGTGAAGACTAATTCATCTGCATGTGTTCAAACTCATGGCGTCTTCTGGTGGGTGCTGGAAGAAATGTTGTTCATGTTTCTGTCCATTTCGCCGTCTTTTTGTCACGGTTGAGGGGTTACTTATTAAGGATGTGACTTTGCATTGAATGTTGTAAACATTTAGCAAATTTTTTAAGAACCGTTTAAACATTTAGCCATTTGCACCAACAATACTAGCGTAGCCAACAAGAGGTTACTATCCAAAATGTCATGCAGTGTGTATTCCTCAAGACTGTATCTCAACTGGTTATGCTTTGCACCATCTTCCTTTGATAACAGCTTCATAGAATTCTCTCATTGAATTCTTATTTGCTTTTGCAAGTTTCATCATTTTTCAGTGATCTTGTCGTATTGTAAAAAAGCTCTGAACTTTTTGATCTGTTTAAATCTCTGATTCCTTGCAAACTTTCCCCCCTACCTCCTCTTATTGATTTGTGTCCATGTTACAGAGAAAGGCAAGCGAGCAGTCTCAACCGCTCTTCCAAAGTCTGCAACCCGGACAGGACTACTCCCTCTTCACCGTCCACCAATCACGAGGCAAGAGGAGTTGGGACTTCACACTGACAGCCAATCAGAGCGGCCGGGGAGCGGTGGTGCAGAGATGCTCAGAGAACAGTCAGATGAGAGTGGGAGACAGGTAGGGGCGCGGTTATACCCAGAAAGGGGGGGGGAGGGATAAAGTCATCTTGTGCCCTACTAGTTTATCTCTCTGTATGGAGTGTAGAAACAGTGCTATTATATATTTTCTCCGTCCTTTCCCACCCATCTTAACAAATATTTCTTTTCCATGTAAACAGTGTTAATAGAACAATATTTTTCATCCTAGGTTATTGGAATTGAACGGGGAGAACATCGCCAGCACACCGATATCCGAAATCAACCAGAGTTTAGGCAGCATGTCGCAGGCTCGGCTAGTGTTATTAAGAGAATCGGATGAAGCAGACAGGGTACCAGACCTGGAGGAGCTGGAAAGACTACACGAGCATCTTGAAGCAGTGGAACGAGACAACGACAGACTGAGGGAAGACAGTAAAAGGCAAGTTTCAATTTTCCGTGAATTCTTTCACCAAATTGTCCGGTTGGCATGTGACACAAAAATCAGTAAAGGGGGTAGTCATTCTGTCGATATTTCTTTGATGGTTATACATTTTTGTGGAGCTTCAAATACAGAGAAATAATAGGACATTTTTTAACTTGTTTGCGGTAAATGGATGGATCATAAGTTCCATTTAATTTTGGCTGAAAATGAAAATTCATTTTTATAATTACATAGCCTACATGCTTATTTAAACCATAGAACAAGCTTTCTAGTGATTTTTTTTTTTTACAGCCATCTAGAAAGCACAGTTACCATAACTAACTTCCGTCTTTGGTGTCAGGGTTCAAATCCCAATTGAGGCACTTTCTGGATTGTCAATCCCTTCGTGAAAACAATTTTTATTACCTAAATATTTGTGATTAATGTTTCTTGTGACAGGTTTTCAGCGGAATGTTAACCTTAAATTATCAATCAAAATTGTCTGTTGAGAAGCTCCATAAATTAGGCCACATCTCAAAGGAGGACATTTCTTTCTACATTCCACTCATTGAATGATTTTACTTTTGTGTGTTTCAGGGCAAAAGGGTTTGAATCTCAGGCAAGGCAAGCAACTCAATTACAAATCACGGTGCAGCAACTTCAGGCACAGGTATGGTCTACAGCCAACGATGACAGACCCATTTTTATTTTGAAAAGTGATCCCATTTAGGCTTTTTTTATTGAAAGCTGGTTTGCAGTTTTAACCAGTTCACGTCAGATGATGTGTATACAAGGAACGGTTTTGCGGTATTCGGAACGGATGACAGATAAATACGCAACAAGCGAGGCCGGAAATGTCAGTTTACGACCCGCTCGCAGTGAGCGAGGCCGGCAATATCAGGGTGTGCTACCCGCAGATGACGGCCTGAACCCAGCTGGCATCGAGGTTTGTGAAAACAATTCTGCGCCTGGGTCCGGTCAATGTCAAAATAATCCTGGCGCGAACTGGTTATAAGGTCACTTGTTACATAAAAACCTTATCTGTTACTTGGAGAGCTGGTGTGGCACACGTGTTTAAAATAAAAGGTTACATTCTTATCAAAAAGCGACTGACAATACACATTTGGAGAATCGGTTGGGATTCGAACCTTCACATAACATAAAACAGATTGAAGAAAGAACCACCATTCTTACTTGAAAAAAAACAACCTCTTTTTTCATTAAGATTTACTTGCTTACCTCTCATTCTAATGTATTGTTCACATGGTGCTCTCTCAAATATGGCTGATTTCAATGAAACAGCTTGAATGGTTTTTGGGGTTGTATTGGCACCCATTATCCACAATTTTTCATGTGGAATTTTTGTTATTCAGCTCTCCAATTCAGAACTACGGGCTGAGAAGTTGGAACAGCAACTTGTTGACAAGGACAACGAGCAGCTCTTGAGACAGATACAGGACGATAAACACAAACTACAGGTGAGGCAGCACATGCTTTAAAGGAAACATGCAGTCCAAAATTTTCATAACGTATTTTATTTTATATATACATTCATTTATGTGTATTAAATGTGAATTAAAAGCAGAACTGGTTCTGGTGTACGTTTAGTGTGGTAATTTGTCATTCAACTGAACTAACCTTTTTAACTCCAAATGAGGGCGCTGTTCATGATGTAGCCAAAGGCTGAGAAATCCAGGACCCAAATGGCCTCATTAGGAAAATGGCATGTACAACCGCCTCAACCCTGCATTATATGCACACGCATTTATTTCTTGAATATGGTCCATGGAGGGATGACCACTGCCTGAAAGCTCCGAAGACTCTTCCTCTTCTTTCCTTAGCGAATCCGATGAAAATGGTACAGATTCTTCCGACTCGAATCAGAGTTCTAATGATTCAGACAGTGACTCGATTTTTTTTAGGGGCATGCCCAAGTTGCTGTACAGACCAGCATCAAAGCATGACGAACTCACTGGGCCCGGACCACTTTGCTCTGGTATTTACCTTCACTTTGGCTCTCCAAATGCTCCGATATTTCGGATTTACTGGAAACAAATGAAGGCTTACTCCATCCTTGGTAGTATTGCTACACCCAGCAGCCACACACAAGGCGGCGTATGGAAAAAAATCGGGTTTCTCCTCGATTCATTCTAAACACCAGAAACTTTCAGTGCCGCAATGTATATGTACATGTATTATGATGCACAAATGACCCTTTTATATAAAAAAAAACTATTGCTTGAAAAAATAAAGTGTCATCCAACTGGACTAATTAAAAGAATTCAGTCACAGTGTCAAAAAAATAAATTTGTTTGATTTTGGCATTGAGTGTAGCAAATTGTAAAATTTTTTTACATGGTGCCGCCCCTGGTTGACTGGCTTATAGTCATTTCTTGGCCCCGTTTAACACTTTGTTCATCATTCAGCCCTGGGTCTTTTCAAAGTGTTTAAAAGTGATGGAGTAACAAAGCCTGTCACCAAACGTACCCATAATCCTGCGGGTTGGGTAGGCATTACAGTAAACTACCCTGCTCAAGGACACAAGGATTGTGGTTTTTATGGTGGGATTTGAGCATGAATCCATACTGAAGACACAAAGAGCGCGAGTACAACTCCCCCCATCATTAGACCAAAGTTAACATCGCAATTGTCCGTATGATAAGGTGAAAGGGTTTTGCCTATTTTTGTTTCAGATGGAGGTGATCAGATTGCAGGAAAACATTTGCAAACTGGAGGACACACTGGATGAAAAGGTGAAGCAGACTATCAGAGAGGATTGTACCATTGTATTGACAGATCAGATCCCTTCATTCAAAGCTCAGTTTCATTGGTTTTGGGCTCCATTGCAGACCTGTACTAGATTTTTTTCATGTTAGCAATAGTCAACAAGCACTCAACCAGTAAAGCTTGGAATTGTGTACTCCAGTTCACGTTACCATATACTTGGTTGTTTGATTTCTGCAGTAAGACTTCAAATTTTCAAGAAGCAAATTTTTCTGAGAAAAAAAATATCCTATCCTAAGAAACGGAATTCCTATAGAGGCCCCACACTTGCGAAATGTGATGTGCTGTAAAAACCTTCACTCGGTGGACATCTGTCAGGACTCTATATACTTTTTTTAAGCAACCTCAGTACCAAAGTTTCATCCTCATCACAAAAATGGAAGCTCTTTGCCTTTTTAGTTTAAGAAGTAATTACATCAACCCCCCCCCCCAAAAAAAATAATAATTTGCAACATCTTCCCCATTTCTGCAGATCAGACCAAATCATATTTTGCTCAAAATACATTCACAAAGTATTTGTTTGTCTTGAAATTCTCCAGACGAACGAGTTGTCACAGGTCTGCCAGGAGAGGGATGGTGTCATCGAGGAGCTGATGAACAAGACAGATGAGAACCAGACGTCTTCGTCTCATCATCTCATCAGCGAGGCTCTAGAGGAAGGCTTGCCGCTCTGGGAGGCACTCAAGTCTGCCTCCAAGGTAGGCATCTGTGATTTCAAATATCAAACACTGTTGAGTTTACAAATTTGTGGTTTAGTTGATCACAAGTCAATCACAAGTCAATCACAAGTCAATCACAAGTCAATCACAAGTCCATTGAAAGTCGATCGCAAAGTCAATCATGAGTCAGTCGCAAGTCAATTACAAGTCAGTTGTTAGTCAATCACAAGTCAATCAAAACCAGTCACAAGTCAATTGCAAGTTGATCTCAATGTTTATCATGAGTCAATCACAAGTCAATCACAAGTCAGTTGCAAAGTCAATCGCAAGTCAATCACAAACTGATCACAACTCCATTGCAAGTCAATCATAAAGTTCTGCACAAGTTCATTACTTCATGTGTAAGCAAAAGCAAAGTGACTTTCATGTCGTCAACAATTGAAGTTTCATCATGACGTTTGTCAACACCCAAACAAATTTGCATTTAAACAGTTTCAGCCCAAGAGCCCATGAGACTAGCATCGAATAATTTTCTCTCTCTTTGTGGAGTACAGTCAGAGATACTGGAGGTCCTCCGTGATGAGTTGGAGGAAGCAGGTCGTCAGAAGGAATACCTAGACCAGCTGTACACCCTGATGTTAGAGAGAGCTCCTAGCTTACTAGCGGACCTGGAGGAGAACTTTGATGCAAGGTTAGTATGAACTCTGGACATAAATGACAGATGGTGTTTCATGACCACCTGTGAGATGTCATGTTTTACATAACTCTCTAGGACAATGCATTGTATTTCCATTTGTCCCTGTAATATATTACTCTCTCCCATAGACTAAGCACACAAACTCACGATCGAGGACCGTTTTCAAACAAAAGATGAACTCTCGAGGACAACGAAGAATCTGTTTTTCTCCCTTTGTCTGTTTGTCCTCAGGGTGTATGTAATTCACAGACACCCAGACTAGCACGTTTGTTTATGGTGTAAATCGAGGATTCCCTTTTCCTTTGTTTATTCTCTAACTTTTTGCAACAGCTCTCATTGGTTTTGTACATGTTTTCTAATCGAGGTCGTCCTCGATTCGGTTTCTGTCCTCGATTCATCGATGATATTGCACGTGTGTGACCTCGATTTACACCATAAACTCGCACATGTGTGCATATGTTGTGTATGGCGCAGTGTGTATGGCAACAATGTGTGTATGGCAACAATGCATACCCTAGCCGACACCGCTTTAAGTTTTCTGTTAGGAAAATTAGGACTGAGTAATGGGGAATTTCTGCTGTTTCTGCCTTTTATCTGTTTACCATTTGTGTTGTAAGGCCTGGTACCAAGAAGTATCGGGAGCTCCAATTCCTTCCCTCGCACTGCCTCACTGCAACTCTTGACCAGACTACTTCTGTTCCCTTCCTCATAATATATCACAGCTGAAGTGCAGTACTATCAGATTTTTCCTGTTGTAGAATTTATCCCAATTTTTGCATGTTTTGCTTGCGTGAGGTTTAGTTGTCGCTTTCCTCAAACATTGACTTCAAATCCTCCCCAGAGCCAAATTAACTTATTTTTTTTCTAAATGATTTCCTCCTGTTTTTGTTTTTCAGTGAGTTGTCAGACAATGAAGAGTTCTGCTAGTACGCAGCCACAGTGCAATGCCCAAATGAGACGTCTGTATTCTACAACAAATTCTGCCATGTAAGAACAAAAGTTCATACAAATACTTTCATCGACCATTTATAAATATATCTTTCCAAATACAAGTAAATATTTGGTGGTTGGGCAATACTCTATTTTCTTATTTAGTAAATGAATTAATGTGTTTAATAAGGGAATAAATGTGTGCTTTGCCTTCGGCTTGTTTAATAGACGGACTTGTTTAATACCGGCCAAAGCACATTTTATTCCAATTCATAAATACAAGCCAAAAATTGAAAATTTTGAACGATTCTGTTCAACAATTTTACTTCATGTTTTTCGGAACACCCCTCTAGCTATGTTATGGTTTGCCCATTTCTTGAGTAGTCTTAAACAACTCCTGTTGGAACGAGGGATTCTGTGTTTACAGGGTTAAGGCAGAATTTTTCTGCTGGCGCGGTTAGCACAAAATGGTGATCGTAAGCGCAGAATTCTGTGGTTAGCAGCGCCCTGAAATTGGGCCCATATTTGGCTGGATTCCTGCCATTCAACGTTAACTGTCACTTACATTTGGGGACTTGAAAAAGGACCAGACAACTCTGCTAAAAAGTTGTATACAGGGTGAGTAAAGAAAAAACGAAACCCAAATGTCGGGACTATTGTTTTAGTGAAGTTCTGCATGTAGCACTTTCAAAATCTCGGATATGAAAGCCCAATTCATTAGCTTTCTTTTTAATCCTTCAAATCACTCATGTACTTTTCATATTACGGAGTTTTAAACACAACCACTATTTTAAAGTTCTGTCCACGAGTCACAAAAAAGGTGTGCGCTCTTTCAGCAAAACGACAACAATTCACACACATCCCTATGTGATTTGTTTTGGTTTTGCTGAAAGAACACTTCCCTTTTTCGGATCCGTGGACAGAACTTTAAAACAGTGGTTGCGTTAAAACTCCGTAACTTGAAAAGTGCTTAAGTGAATCAAATAATTCTTGTACTAAAAGAAAGCTTATGAATTGGGATTTTATATCCTAGATTTTAAAAGTGCTACATGCAGAACTTCACTAAAACAATGCTCCCGACATTTGGGTTTTGTGTTTTTGACTCGCCCTTTACAAGATATATTAACATTTATATGTACACAATAACTTCAATATCAGCTGCATATAATATCGTTTTGTTGTTGAAAACAGTACTTAATAGTTCCTTACTCATTGTATGTGTAAGTGTCTACAAAATTTATTTTTATTTCAAAAGGTAGAGGCATTATAATAAAATGCAATTCATACTTAGGGATCAAAATATGTTTTTCATGCGGAGAATAGGTTTGTGAACACAAACACTGCATCCGAGACGGTGCTCGCACATAACAAGTAGGACGTCCAGTGCCATGTACAGTTCATTTTTTTTTTATTATGTACTAGGTATATGCATTGTCATTCAGTGCAGGATTAACAGTGTTTTTTCCCCCTTTTTTGGTGGAATTAATATTATGTGGTCTCCGATCTCTCAATTTTGTGAAGAATTTGCCAAGATGTCAGCTTGGTCTGATTGGATTCCTACTGAGTTTGGGCAAATGGTTATTCTATCGAGAAAACCAAAAATAACAAAATAATAAATAGAAAAATGGTAAATATGACCAATGAAAAACTGCCAAAATTAAAATAGTTTTGAAGCTGGAATCTTGAATTAAGATTTCTCAGAATTGTTTAATAGCTTTTCATCCTTTTTGTTTGTTTTTGCAGCGAGTTGAGAGTGTGGAGAAATGAACAAAAACATACCATGAACAACTCTTAGATGTTTTTTGTGAGAGTATTACTTTAAATTCTTCACAAATGTATGTCTTTAGTATGGAGATGCTTGAAAGTAATGCAAAGGCAGAAGTGAACAAAGGGTATGATTTGAACCAATTTAGGTTAGTCCATGAGAATCTTGGGCAAATTTAACCCTTGCAAACAAATCTTTTTTTACCAATTAAAAAAAAATAATTATGTAATAGTGGTGGAAAAAAAATGAGAGATTTCAAAATATGGTTGTCCTATTTTTCAAACCGAATAATGGTAATCTGATTTCACTGGAAGTTCCCATCCAGCTCACAATCTTGCCAACAAAAAGTGACGAGTGAGGTGCCATGTGAAATGCCCTCCCAATGACTGGGAATAGTTTGCAGGATGGAATGACCACTGGGCCTTTACAAACGCACTCAAGAGCTGTAATGTGGAAAAGAATGGGTGGGAACTCTCTGATAAGTTGAATGGTCAGGCTATTCATATACCAAGAAGACCAGTAGCAAGTGAATGCAGTTACAATCAGAGACCATGGAGCAAATTGGGGGATGTTCCAGTTGTTTTCTTTAGCCTGTGTCACAAAAAGTGGAAGGCTAATTTTTTGTTTAAGGTTGATTTCAAATAGTCGGTTTCCAAAATTAAAACTGACTATGGAATTCAAACCAATTTTTAATAAAGTCTGCATTTAATATCATTATCCCACTGAATAGCTCAAATTTCATGTTTTTGTACTTATGTTTAAATCACAGATTTTTAGATCCTACTTTGAAGAAATTAATGATTCGTATGCAGAAAAATAGACAATGCATAAGCCGTCCAAATTGTTGGTGCACACTGAAATTTGTCATAATACTTTGTGTTGTAATTGTTTTTGTTTTCAAAATTGTAATTATGTAAATCAGATGCGAATTGAATATGTAAATTTGTGTAATGACAATGTGTTTTTGTAACTCTCGCAAATTTTAAAATACTTACCCCAGATTTGGTAGTTTTGTAAAAAAAAAAAAAAAAGCAAATAAAAAAGCATATTTGATATATGCATGTATTCTCCACTGTGGTAGTCGAGTACATGTACTTTTATCCGAGTATCAAGCACTGCCGAGTACCAATCAGTAATCGAGTTCCACTCAGATCCGAGTACTTTGATCTTTGGGAACGATATATCCGAGTCCAAGTACTTGGATCTTCATGAACAATGTGAACAAGGCCACCCAGTGCGGACGGTCGGATGAAACTCCAAAAGGGGACGTAAATAAGAAAACATACCTCCGACAGGTGGTAATAATTACAAATTGTGGCATCCTTGTGGACACGATAACTCATGAAATAAAAGATGAATTGAATTGAATTTTTGTCATGTGATTGGTTAGGACGTGTAGGACAAACCCATCAAGTAATTAGACGCTTAAAGTTGCTAGAAAGATGCCTTAAGGGCCCTAGAATGGATGATTTTGTTCCAAATCTTCAAAATTCTGCTGTTAGAGTATTGATTGATGTTCTTCTTTCATCCAGATGAATTTCTGCCTTGTTTTGAGAAAAGTCAATTTTTTGGCGATTTTGACTAAAAATGTAAGGCTAACCCCTTGCATTTTTTTCAATTTTGGCTAAAAAATGAAATTGCTTGAAAGGTGTTAGAAAGATGCCTTAAGGGCCCTAGAACGCATTCCAAATCGATTGCTGGACAGTTGTGCTATTAAAAGGGAAATGCTGTCAAAACATTAAGGTTAAATCACCCCAAAAATTATCTTTTTTCCTCCAAAAATTGACGATTTTTGCCCAAACCTTCAAAATTATGTGTGTTAGAGTACTGATTGATGTTCCTCTTGCATCCGGATGAATTTCTGCCTTGTTTTGAGACAAGTCAATTTTTGGGCGATTTTGACTCAAAATATAAGGCTAACCCCTTGCATTTTTTTCAATTTTGGCCAAAAAATGAAATTTCCTGAAAGTTGCTAGAAAGATGCCTTAAGGGTCCTAGAACGCATTCCAAATCGATTGCTGGACAGTTGTGCTATTAAAGGGGAAATCCTGTTGAAAAATTAAGGTTAAATCGCCAAAAAAAAAAATCTTTTTCCTCCAAAAATTGACGATTTTTGCCAAAATCTTCAAAATTATGTGTGTTAGAGTATTGATTGATGTTCCTCTTGCATCCGGATGAATTTCTGCCTTGTTTTGAGAAAAGTTAATTTTTGACCGATTTCGACTAAAAATGTAAGGCTAACCCCTTGCATTTTTTTCAATTTTGGCCAAAAACTGAAATTTCCTCAAAGTTGCTAGAAAGATGTCTGAAGGGTCCTAGAACGCATTCCAAATCGATTGCTGGACAGTTGTGCTATTAAAGGGGGAAATTCTGTCGAAAAATTTAAATACAAAAGTATGTAAAACTAGAGGCGACCATCAATAGTCGCCCCTAGAGGTAGGTACCGCTAGAGGCGACCATTCAAAGTAGCCCCTAGAAGTACGTACCGCTAGAGGCGACCATCAATAGTCGCCCCTAGAGGTAGGTACCGTTAGAGGCGACCGTCAATAGTCGCCCCAGAGGTACGTACCGCTAGAGGCGACCATCAATAGTCGCCCCTAGAGGTAGGTACCGCTAGAGGCGACCATTAAAAGTAGCCCCTATAAGTACGTACCGCTAGAGGCGACCATCAATAGTCGCCCCTAGAGGTAGGTACCGTTAGAGGCGACCGTCAATAGTCGCCCCCAGAGGTACGTACCGCTAGAGGCGACCATCAATAGTCGCCCCTAGAGGTAGGTACCGCTAGAGGCGACCATTAAAAGTAGCCCCTAGAAGTACGTACCGCTAGAGGCGACCGTCAATAGTCGCCCCCAGAGGTAGGTACCGTTAGAGGCGACCGTCAATAGTCGCCCCCAGAGGTACGTACCGCTAGAGGCGACCGTCAATAGTCGCCCCCAGAGGTAGGTACCGCTAGAGGCGACCATTAAAAGTAGCCCCTAGAAGTACGTACCGCTAGAGGCGACCGTCAATAGTCGCCCCCAGAGGTAGGTACCGTTAGAGGCGACCGTCAATAGTCGCCCCCAGAGGTACGTACCGCTAGAGGCGACCGTCAATAGTCGCCCCTAGAGGTAGGTACCGCTAGAGGCGACCATTAAAAGTAGCCCCTAGAAGTACGTACCGCTAGAGGCGACCGTCAATAGTCGCCCCTAGAGGTAGGTACCGCTAGAGGCGACCATTAAAAGTAGCCCCTAGAAGTACGTACCGCTAGAGGCGACCATCAATAGTCGCCCCTAGAAATACGTACCGCTAGAGGCAGTGGCGTAGCCACGGAGGGGGAAGGGGGGGGCGATAGCCCCCATAAAACCTTCCCCCCCAACTGAGATTTTTAGTTTCTAAAAAAAATGATCCAATTAATTTTTGAGATAGTGTGTAGACGTGGACTATCGTTCCTGTGCAAAAGTGAGGCAAATTTTCTGTTTGGACTAACACTGCAGCCCATCGCCAAGTTGTTCTCCGTGTCGCGACACAAGACACTGTTAAGGGACAGAAAAACAATATTTCGTTTAAATCTCCTGTCTAGTTTGTCTTCTTTCTATGACCAATCATCTGGCCACAATTCAATTCAATGCTCCAATTAATTTTTGAGATAGCATGTCGTCGTGGACTATCGTTCCTGTGCAAAAGTGAGGCAAATGTTCTGTTTGGACTAACACTGCAGCCCATCGCCAAGTTTTGCTACGTGTTGCGACACAAGACACTGTTTAGGGAGAGAAAAACAATATTTCGTTTAAATCTTCAATCTAGTTTGTTTTCTTGTCATGACCAATCATCTGGCCAGAATTCAATTCAATGCTCCAATTAATTTTGGAGATAGCGTGTAGACGTGGACTATCGTTCCTGTGCAAAAGTGAGGCAAATGTTCTGTTTGGACTGACACTGCAGCCCATCGCCAAGTTGTTCTCCGTGTCGCGACACAAGACACTGTTTAGGGAGAGAAAAACAATATTTCGTTTAAATCTTTTGTCTAGTTTGTCTTCTTCTCATGACCAATCATCTGGCCAAAATTCAATTCAATGCTCCAATTATTTTTTTAAATAGCGTGTAGACGTGGACTATCGTTCCTGTGCAAAAGTGAGGCAAATGTCCCGTTTGGACTGCCACTGCAGCCCATCGCCAAGTTGTTCTCCGTGTCGCGAAACAAGACACTGTTTAGGGAGAGAAAAACAAATATTTCGTTTAAATCTTCTTTCTAGTTTGTCTTCTTTCTATGACCAATCATCTGGCCAAAATTCAATTCAATGCTCCAATTAATTATTGAGATAGCGTGTAGACGTGGACTATCGTTCCTGTGCAAAAGTGAGGCAAATGTTCTGTTTGGACTGACACTGCAGCCATCAATAGTCGCCTCTAGCGGTGCGCACCGAATTCCGTATCGCTGGACCATAAAATAAAAAAAAATGGCATTTTATTCTTTTTTATAGAAATAATATAAAACAAAAATAAATAAAAATACTCTGCTGGGTACTTAGCGGGTCTCGAGCCCGTTGCCTCTGGTTGAACGCTAGGTTGCCTACCACCAGGCTATTGCGCTCTTCCTGTATAAGGTAGTATTTAAAATATAAATTCTTGGAAGTAATTGCGCAATTTTAAAAAACCCATAAATATCATTTTAGGGTATCAAATAAAAAGAAAGAACAACTTTCAATAAATTTAAAAGGATCATGCGGTAGACGAATATAAAGGCGATATTGCTCGTAAAAGGTAGTGTGACTTTTTTGGCCATCAAGGTTGCTTTCATTCGGATTTTATTTTCACGTTTAAAACACTTAATTGTTTCGATCCCAAGCGCATTCCTGTTGGACGAATCCCCATGATTGAAGATATACTCCTGAATGTGATACATTATGAAGAGTTATTGGACGGAATTTCGATTCAATACAAGCAGTAAATCGCTACCCGAACCTTAAAGAGTATATTTTTGACGGTTAAAACACTCTTGAAATCAAATTGGCGACCGTGACACACTATGAACAATTACCCAACGAAATAATGAGTTAATTCATTCAGTATTCCTTGATACATTGCCCGAAACATGAATGTCTTCTTTTTACTCAGAAGTCAGACATCCGTGTTGACGCTGTACGAGTAGCGACCACTGTGCATGTGGCGCGCCCTCTATTGAAAGATTGGCTAAAAATGATATTTTTTAATCAATTAGTCGGTGATTTTTTGCCCAAATCTTCAAAATAATGCACTTAAATGTTGATAGATACTCATCTGACATCGAAAGAGGTTTCGGAGTCGTTTGGAGAAAAGTCTTTTTTTTATTTGGCCAAGCATTTGAGAGAAACAAAATAATGAAAGTTAATAAAACTCAGAAATATTTCAAACATCACACCTTATGCATAGAGCTTGGTAGTTGCACTCTGCAATTTTATTCAATCCATTCATTCCAGAAACAAACTAGAAAATCATTTGAATCATAGCAAGAAATAAAACAACAAGACAAACAAATCCAGTGTTAACCTTGTAATAATCACTGAAAAAATGCAATCATTTCCAAAAACCAGAGCATGAATTTTGACACCAATATTTGTTAGACAAAATGAAACAATGTTAAAAAACTTGTACTGTCACATGCAGTTCAAATTTCCTTTCGTTACTTTGATTGAACATACTTGTACATACTCTGAGCAGATCTATTTATATTAAAGAGGACAAACAGTTTTGCAATTAATAAATCAGATGCACGACAAGTTTGTTTTAATAGATTTCTCGTCGACTTGTATTTTTGAAGTCGAGTTTAAGAGTGCATGTTGGATCAATAAACTGCGGGCTTGTGATTGATATGGCAGACATTTTTGAAAAAGCAAGTCAACAATATAAACTTTGACTACTGAAAAGAAATGAATATGTCTCCAAAGCTTTGAACATGGATTTTTATCAGTGGGGAAATAACGGATAATTTGAACAAAAATTTGACATAATTTTTCAATTTTCTTTTTATTTTGAAGAGAGAAACATGTTTTGCATTCAAATATTTTTGTTTTAGACAGTTACATACCCAGTTGAAAGGAAAGAAAGATACTTGAAGTGATACATGATAATATTTGTAAAATACATGCAGCTTAATGAGAAATTAAAGTAACTATTCAGCACTTGATTACAAGTACATGTTATTGAGAATATTTTAGAAGGAATTTCTTAAGAAAACATGATAAAGTTTAAAGAAAGGACTGTTGTTTTAGAGAAATCGTCTTTTGGGAAAATTAAAGTAAAAATATATTCTATTTTAATTATGGCAACAATTTAGATTGCTTGAAACTTGTAGGAAACTTGCCTGAGGACAAAAAAAATAAGTCTTCAGTTTCTGGTATGGAGCTTGCCCAAAAATTAAAGCGGTGACGTGGCATTTTTTCTTTTTCTTTTTTTCTTCTTCAAATGTCAAATGTCGGTTGATGACTGCAAATGGTGCCCGACTAAATTAAGTGCAAAATATATGTGAGCCCAGAGAGGCCACATAAAGCTTATGCTCGATAGTAACCCCATCTAAAAACACATTAAAGTTGTGCAGCAAAAGGATTCCAGTCAAACCAGTGAGTTTGGCAGTTTTGAGACATCATCTTAAGCCCGGTTCATACTTCATGCGAATTCACTTTCGCTTTTGCATGAAGTATGAACCGGGCTTAGCAATGAAAAAAAAAAGGTTTTAAGTTTGCCATCGCGCATGGCTGCGGTGATGTGTGCATACCAGAAACTGGGGCCTAAAGTACTTGAGGCCAAATTCCAACACGATTTCTGGTCAGATATTCCATCCAACAGATAATCGCGTCAAAAATGTGGGGAAAATCGCGGTCACAAAAGATTTTTTCCAATCAATAAACCAGTAATTTTTGCTCAAATCTTCATGATGTTTTTTTGAATATTGATTGAAAGTCATCTTACATCGAAGGGCATTTCCGAGTCATTTTGGAGGCAAGTCCTGTTTTGGCCAAATTTCGTAAAAAATGTAAGGTTAACCCCTTGCAATTTGTTATGAGTTTTGGTAAAAAAAAACACCCAAAATTACTTGAAACTAAAAGAGCAAACTGTGAAGAAAGTTTAAAACTGCACCTTGAAGAAATACCTTACAATACAATGGCAAAATTATCTCCAGGAATTCAATCTTAGGGCATACAATCAACCTCCCCCCCTTTGATCAACCTAGCCTCATCCCTTATTAATCTTGATTTCCCACACCAAATAAGCAATGCTCAGAATCAGGAACTGAAGGTGACATGTTGACGCATCTATGGCGTGCATCATTTTATGAAGCGTGGGTAGAAGCAGATGTCCCTGATATGCATGCGGTTTAGGATCCAGCTCAAGAATCGTCCCAGTCCGAGACCGTAGCCTCCGTGAGGACAGCTACCGTACTTCCTCTGTGGAGGGAATAAATACAAGAAATATTCAGTGCGCACAAATTTGGCTAAAGTGGAGGCCATTAGATGGAACAAGGTTCAATCAAGGACCATAGTATACAAATATGGAATGCTTGGAGTGGTGTAGTAAACCTAGCGGCCTCAGGTGATCCATGGACATTCTATTTTCCTGAGGGGAAGCAAAGGGAAAATTGAATGCTCCATGGATCATCGACGGAGGCTAGTTTTACTTCGCCAAAAGATAAGCATTCAATATTTGTTTCCTAACACTTCACCCACACATTCTGCTAGGTTTTTAATAGCTTAAATTACATAAATCTGAACACAGTTAAATGAGCTTCTATTTCAATACAAAATTGGTGGGAACTCCTCCAAACCACCCCTTCACAAAACGTTTGAATCCACTTTTGTGGCGCGCTCTCTTGTAAACAATACGCGCTACGGGCATGCCAGCATGCATTTGCACACAAAAACCGCACAATGGGCAAAGTACTTTGGTTGCTAGTGGTATACTACTTTGGTTGCTACGGGTATAGTACTTTTGGCTGTGCTCTGAAAGACAGCAAAAATAGAAAGTACCATGTGACTTGCTCTTGGCCAATCAAGACACAGACTGTGTGGGTAAGGTGTTGTAATTCATTATAGTTTCACTAACTCTGATGGAACGCACGCTAGTTTAAGATGGTTGGACTAGTCTAGTAGACTATTCAGGACCAGCCTACCGCGGCTGGTTGCGCCACGATTTATAGCTGGTTATCAATAGCAATTTGTCATAACATTGGGCAGAGGGGATCAACTACGATATCGAACAAAACGGCAGAAAAACAAAAACTGTGAGCACTAAATTCCACTTTCATGGCATAGTTTTTCTTTGTTAGTTTAGGATTCTGTCACTATTGTCACCATTGTACAATTATAATGGTGATTATATGTAAAGTGTCCTAAACTACGCAATCAATATTTCAATATTTGGATTTGCCCTTCACCGACAGTATATACACTGTATACTCAGTGTGTTACCCCCCCCCCTCCCCCCCGAAATCTGCAAGCGCATCTCAATTTAGTCACATTGGAAAATGACTCGGACTTGACCATGACTCCTCGAACTCGAGCTTGGTGACTCATGACTTGAGTCACGTAATTTCATCAAAAGAAAAAACCTAACGCAGGGATGGGAAAGGATCATTGAGGAATAATGTTTGGATGATAAAACAAGGAGGGAAGGGATGGAGGAGGATTTTTAGGGATGGGAATTAAAAGGAAAACACATTTTGGGTCTAAACAGCATGCACTCACACAACTATACACACTGGGATTTACTTAAAAGACAGAATGGATGATTGAAAAATAATTAAAAAAAAATATGATTAGTTTGGTGAACAACTAAGAATAAGTGACTCGTGACTCGGACTCGGACTCGAGGCTTGTGACTCGAGACTTGGTCTCGGACTCGTGGCTTGTGACTCGGGACTCGGACTCAACGTTGGTGACCTGACTACAACACTGGTACTTGGTCAAAGAGTCCACTGTGCCTACCAGGTAATTCTGAGTTGACCACCCCAGGGCAGACAGGCAAAGGCCCCCATGAGGTGATGACATGAAGCTTGTCCCTCAGCTCAGGATGGGCCTTCATCTGTAAGGCCAGGGTGTTGGAGTCGATGCCTGTAACGTCTGCTGTCTTATCAAGGATCATCTGGATGGGAACCTGGGCAGGAAAAGAAAAACATTCACGAGATGGAAATTATCCTTTTTTATATCGGATTTTTGTTTGCCCTTGGCTGACATATTTTGTAAACACTGTACACTTAGTGTTGTCGGAGGGCTTAGGTGGGACTCAAACTAATGACCTCCTACACTAACAAAGTTGGGTTACGTGCTGCTACATCAGACTCAGAACGGCCAGCTGGCCACAGCAAGCTCAGTGGTCGAGTGGTTAATGCGGCTGCATTAAGAAGCAGAAGATTGTGGGTTCGTGTCCAACCCGAAGTAAGTTTGTGGTTTTTTTTCTTGCAAGCCCTCGGACAACACTCGAGTGTACAGTGTTTGTAAAATACTTCACCGAAGGGCAACACAAAAATTACGTATATGAAAAAGAAGAGCAATAATTATATGGATGAAATCGAAAACAAATTGGGGGAGGTGGACATACCTTGATCAGAACATGGAATAAAAAGTAATGCGAGCACGAAGCGACAAGTCTTAATGGTGTGGGGTTCGGGGCCCGCTTAAGGGTTAGTTAAGATGACTGCACTCTAAGCAGATGGCTCTGG
The DNA here is from genome assembly GCA_029964075.1 of Patiria pectinifera. Taxonomy (NCBI): domain Eukaryota; kingdom Metazoa; phylum Echinodermata; class Asteroidea; order Valvatida; family Asterinidae; genus Patiria; species Patiria pectinifera. Next base: position 20,361,109 of record CM057147.1, on the reverse strand, counting down.
GTTCACATCCAGACCAAGTAGTTAAGTTCTTGCAAATTGTCTTGCAAAGATGTTCCATTAATAAAACTGAGAATATGACAACAACAACTTGATTGTCAGGCAAGGCAGAGACTGATTTCAAATGACAACAACCCCAGAAAGTGAAAAAAAAAACTCTGATCAGATGACAACCAACATTCGCCCAGGAAAGAAAAAAAAGGCAACTTATGAACAGAAATCAAATTATGATTTGTGAATAAAAACTTCCATTTTGACTTCATCCTGATCAGATCAAATTGAATATCAAACAGAAGGGAAGTACAGAATTGTTGTATGGGTAAATAAATCAACATCCAAGAGAAGAACACAATTCATTTTGGGGAAAAAAGACAGCAAGGATTGATAGAAAAGAAAATCTCCTCTTTTTTTGCTGTTGTCTACATCTATATATCTTTGTACAAAGTCAAATTAGAGCTTAAAGATGTTTTGAGTGAATGTTACTTTCCGTCATCAGTAACATAACCAACCAACTACCAACTACCTGCTCCTCCGTCCAATCACATCCATATACTGTCATTATCCTCAAAGCCATTTTCAGGATGTATTCATCAAGTTTATTCTCACGTGACCGGTTGAACTACAGGATGAGTCAAGAAGAAAGTGACCGAATTTGAAAAAAAATGTTTAAAATATTTGGCTCTTCTATGTTAAAGGGATTTATATGCAACATTTCCAAACATCAAAAAACAAAACTACCACATTTATACGAAATACCTTACTAGGATGTTGGTAGATGACAGTCTAAAGCATCCTGTACAATTATGGTACCTGGTGTTAAGTCAGTTTTAAAAAAAGTTGTATTTTTTATAAATTTCCAACGGTGGTCGGCCGACCACCCTTGGAAAAGCTTAACTATTTTTCAACTACTGCTGCTTCAAATTTACCATTTTTTTTTCAGTCCAAATTTGGTTTGCTATTGGTTACATGTTCATGAACGGGTGTATAAGCCAGCTAGACTGGCTCCCTCACCTTACATTTTCCGGCATCTTTACATTTATCCATTTCATCTTTAGTTGAGTCAGGGGACCAGAGTACTTGAACATTTTTGTTTTTCTTGGTTTTTCCAGCATTTTCAGACACAAATCTTGAAACATGTCAGTGTAACAATGTCTGATCTATTAAACTAACCCCTCAAATTACAGCAAAAACCAATGATGTACTTTCCCTTTAATAAAAAAACACACCGATAGATAAAGTACATCTTATTGACTATTAACTGTGAAAATTTCACTTAAATAGCATACTCAATCCCCAATTCATGTCTATTTCAATAAAACGGTCACAAAACTTGGCTGACCACCACTTATCAATTACCGTACTGTGAACTGATAATACATGTACCCTGAAAGGACAATGAAACATCCATCGTTTTCCCACCTCCATGAATGAACGAGAACTTGCAAAGGAAAACCAATAAAAATCACCATCGATATTTAGAAGAAAAAAGAGAGTTGACTTGTTTCTCATATTCAAAACACACAACCTGATAGTAAAAATTGTCTTGATTTCAATCATTACAATTTCATTTGTATTTGAATACTTGTGTGTAATCTGTAATTCTCACTTAGCTCATTTAGCTTCCAATATTATCGCATTCCTTGGACAGCTACACAAATGGGTTCTTTTTAGTAAAACATGCATAACTTTGGATGGCATGATCAAGGATAAGGAAAATGGTGGCTCAGACCCATTCAGAGACGCTCTTTCTTATACCGGTAAAAAATGTATGGGTTTGGGTGTTTTCGTCTTAGTGTTTATTTCCACTGAGTCAGGTTTGACAGGATCGGGTTGGGAAATTAAACATATGTTTTCGGGGGACCAATATAGTGGGTTTATCCTTTGGTGTGAAGGATTGTTATGGACATTAGGAAAATATTTCATTTCCTTTGGGGCGAGCAAATATACCCGTACATATTTACGGGTATTGTCAGTCTATAAGAAAGAGCATCTCTGAATGGGTCTGAGCCACCATGTTCTTTATCCAGTGATTGGGTTTTTCCAGATGAGTGGAAAAACATGCTCCTTTTAATAAGACATACTTCTTTGGTGTATCTAATGTGTCTTTTCTTCTTGTACGGTAGCCCTCACATTGAGTGGCATTTATGCCTTGTGAAGGGACGACTTGCATAAAATAACAATTACATGTACACAATACGCATGTTTAATCTGGAGCCAATTATTAAAACTGAAACAAATTTAATTCTCAGATTTCATGTCAGTGCAAGTAGTGAAACTGACTTACATGCATCTGCTTTGGTTACAGGAACTGATACCACAAGATAGTCACATGCATTAAAATCCGACAGAAATGTTGGGGGGAAAAAGAGAGAAAAGAACAAGAAACTTTCTGTTTCAATTACACTTTGCTCAAGGTCTTACAATCCCTGTGAGTATAAATCTGGAGTGATCTTGAAATAGAGAAGAACATTCTTTGCTGCATTGAATAAAATGAAGCTCACAGAGCTCAATGCTACATTGTGCATGAACTATGGGTGATGGCTACCAAAACAGCCCCACTCCATCAACTGGGTGGAACACTGAAGTTGAAAAGCATATTGAGAACCTTTACATGAGCAGTGAAAGAGCTAATCAAATGAGATGGTTAAGTGCTGAAATCATTGCACCAATCGGCCTCTTCTTGAACTTAGTCTTTCTCTTCACAGTCATTCGAGTGAAGTCCATGCGTACAATCATCAACATCTACTTATCCAATCTGGCTGTGGCTGACTCCCTCAACCTTATGACTTACTTCATATTCGCACTGTTTTCACCTATAGAGTACAAATTATTGGTCACAGCAATAGCAAGTGTCCGATACACTTTCCTTGCTACTTCTAATTTCTTTGTGGTTACCATAGCAGCTGAGAGATTCTCTGCAGTGTACAATCCTATAACGTTCAAAGAAAAAGCCTCTAAATCTCGAGCAGCAAAGATATCAGCAGGACTCTGGGTGCCAACAATTATTGTTGGTGTGATTCTGATTTTCTTACCATTAACAGACGCTGTCTCCACTAAAGTCAACCTTGGGATTCTTTCCATTATCAACCTTGCCTCTTTGATAGCAACTCTTGCTTTGTACATCTATGTAGTACTGAAAGTACGCAAGCAATCAGCCCTGTTTCCGAACCGTCCCAAGCGAGCAGGCAAGGTCCTCTGCATGGTTATCATCAACACTGCTGTTTTCTTCATTCTGAACTCACTGTACACTGCAGCTGCAATAATGACAATACATGTACTTGTAGTGGCATCAAAGTATACTTCAACTTCTCAGATTGTTGCTTATCTGGAACTTGGAGAGATAGTATATATTCTGACTGCATGCATTATAATTTTGCAACTGATCAATAGCTCAATTAATTCCTTAGTCTACAGTGCCACAAACACTGACTTTCGTGAAGCCGTAGTCAAGGCCTTCTCATTTCTGAAACTGTGCTGTCGTTGCTGCCCAAGACGGAATCCCAGCCGACCATCGCAGCCAGGGAAGCAGATTGAGCTTCGTGTGATTCCACAGGCAGAAAATGACCAAGAGCACCGTGCTGCCAGGCCAAGCAACAGCAAGCCATCAAGACAAGGGCATGCACAACACACAGAGAGTCAGCAGTCACTGGACAGCTGTCAAGAACAATGTTCCAGGCAAAGCAGCAGCAAGGCATCCATGCACAGTCAGCAGCATGTTCAAGTGCATGTTGAGGTACATGCAGAACCAGCGTGGACCCCAGCACTTGCAAGTTTTCATCAGGAACAATGCTCTAGTCTGACTGACTGCAAGCCATCCATGCAAGGGGAACAGTGTGTACATCCAGAACCAGCAGAGAGCCAGCAGTCACTAGCAAGTACTCAGGAACAATGTCCTGGGCTGACTGGCACCAAGCCATCAGCACAAGGGCAGCAGTATGTACATCCAGAACCAGAAGGGAGTCAATCGCTGGAAAGTTGTCAAGAACGATGTTCTCTGGTACCTGATGAGTGCAAGCTATCCATGTAAGGGCAGCAATGTGCAGAGTCAATGTGCTTTTGAACTTGCTGTCGTGTACAAAGTGTAGAGCAGATTTAAGGCTGTTGCATACATCTTCTTCATTGGAATGCCAAGTAGATTTGACACCGAGAAACATTAACAACACATTATGCTGGAGTTGAAATGTAATTTTCTTCAGCCAACATTGCCAGTTGCCAATACATGAACGCACCATGACATCAGAAATGTGCAGGCCTGCCCAGAGCAGATTGCAACCAACTATAGGTAAAGGCAACAGCTGGTATTCATGCAATGTATGTATATGTAAATGGTTCAGAAATTAACAAATCCCAAATAATTTAATTGTTATCTGAATCAAACGTTTGTTCGTGTTTAAAGGTAGAGTAGATCATTTGCAGCTATCCAAAAATTAACTGACAAAATTATTGTTAAAAGGCTTTCGGTTTTAATGGCACTAAACTCCCTGTGAAATCATTCTTTCTGGCATGCTGTCATTTTGAAGGAAACAATGAAAGAAAGCCATTTCCAACGATGCATCCTGTTAGTTCACATAGTTGGTTTGTAAATTCAGTGAATCCATGAATATGTGCGCGCAAGCGTTGACACCACGCACACGCACACTAGGTTGCTATTTTATGTCAGTTCAGTGCATGACATCGCGTGGCTACAATTGACTGAATGAGAATATGTCCTTGAGGCTAAATTCGGACGCAATATAAAACATGACTCAGCAACTTTTGAATTGAACCTGGGATCCTAGAATATAGTTTTGGAATATATTTTTATTTATGAATAGATGGACTCAATGGTACTTAAAATTTGGATTATTAAAATATTATTGCTATAAAATATGAAGGTCTTTGTAAAATTGCATCATACAAGGTTGCATATCTTAATTTGGACAGTATCCAAGGAATTGCTGCTTTCTACATGTTCATTAAAGCTGCTATTTTGAAATACAGAAATGTACTATCGCTATAATGAACATCGTGGGATCCACAGAAATTGTTTGTAAAAGCGATCGTTTGGTATAGCGATTTTCACGCATTGGAGGCGCTCTCTTTTGACCATTGTTATTGTGTAGTTGCATTTACAAACCACGGAGTCAAAATATACTGCATTCAGAGCTAAAACTTCATCGTGTTTGTTGTTAAGCACCCGTTTTTAGATTGAGCACTTTTGTTGCCTCAAACGAAAAAAAAATGCACAAATGACAAATGATCTACCCTTCCTTTGAATGAGCAAGTCTGTAACCCTGAAATTGTTCATTGTAAATAAATTTTTTTTGTGCCTTTGAAACAGATGTTGAGGTTTATATTTTAGGAACTATATTCCAAGTCTTTGGATGTTTCAGGCTTTAAAAAAATTGTATGAAGTTCCATATTCATGAGCAATACAGCGATGTCATGAGCTGGAACTTCAGTGTCACTGCTGTTTGAGGGGAAAGGAATGTTAACAAAAGTGTTTTGTCTTTTGATCAAATTTGATGTGACTGTTGCATTCATTAGCACATGGCAAGCAGCCAATGAGATACTTAAATGTACAAACTTGTACACATGTACAATGCAATTAATTCTAGGTTCATAAATTATACAGAAAATCCCAAAGCTGTAAAGTGTAAAATACCTAAATCAATATCACAGCAACATTAGAAACAATTGTGAACATGTGCACGGGCATTGCAAAAAAGTGTGCGTAAAATGTGGTCATTACTTTCATACGAACACAGGGCTAGGATATTTCATGTTTCAGTGAAATTCATTTTACAGCCTTTTGATTCTGTTATTAACAAACCTTGACAAATCCCAAGCATGGAGCACAATACATACATACTCCTAAAAAGGCACAAACTGCAAGGTTATTGTTATTGAGGCTTCAATATTTAGGGAGCAAACTCACTGCAAATCCAAAGTGTCTTGGGAGGTTTTGGATCTCAATCTGGAAGATCTCTGAGGTGAAGTGCTGTTGCGTCAGATAGTGATAAGGATCCATTATGGCAGCACCAGTCACAGGTACGTCAGAGGTGCTGGTGGAATGGTTATCTTGTGGGTCAAGACCTGATGCACAAATGAACAGATTAAAAAATTGATATGGCTAGAGCTATATTCTCTAGGTCTCCACCCAAAACAATTACATGGAAACAATCTGACAATAGCTGTGTAATCTTAAAACGTTTTGCTCAAATAAGTCGGGGTATAACAGGGGCCAGGAATCACCTTAGATTGCACTACAGAGCATCTATAATCCAAAATTTCCCGCGCTCGCATAGTTCTTGGAGCAAATGTTCCAACAATGTGCCCTCCATCTAAAAAAATCCTGGATCCGCACATGATTATCATTATCGAGGGTTGAATGTTTAGGGTGTAAACTCACCCCAAATCCAAAATGTCTTGGGAGGTTTTGGATCTCAATCTTGAAGATCTCTGAGGTGAAGTGCTGTTGCGTCAGATAGTGATAAGGATCCGTTATGGCAGCACCAGTCACCGGTACGTCAGAGGTGCTGGTGGAATGGTTATCTTGTGGGTCAAGACCTGATAGACAAATGAACAGATTAAAAAAAGTGATATGGCTAGAGCTATACTGTCTAGGTCTTCACCCAAAACAATTACATGGGAACAATCTGACAATAGCCGTAGCCATAGCTCTAGAAGCCCGTTTCAGACACAGCCTAAGTAACAGATCAACAAAGTTGCAAGTTATGCATTAGGAGCATCTGATTCCAAATGTATACCAATCTTTGTGCATACATGTTGCACAATGTAGCCTTGGTCAAGGCGCTAGTTGTTATTCATCCGGCCGTAACGCGGTAAACGTGTCTTCGCTAGCGCTATGCATGCAGTCATATGTCTATGCATGCAGTGCATTAAAAATACAGCGCGAACAGCGACCTCACGCGGCCACTATTTTTATGCAAATCAGTTGGACCCAATCTAGCGCCTTGGTTCAATCGTCCATGTGAGGTTTTGGGGGTGGTGCTCATTATGTTAATAGCCTTAGCTGACCTTAAATGTCGTTTTCTTATTGGTCTATCGTTGCGTGGAAACTTGCAGAGTGAAACGTGGCACGTACCGTACATAATCCATACACGTACACGTTGTGTGTCTCTGCACACTGCACCAATGCACAAAAACTGTGGTCCCTGTCACGTCCGCAAAAGGTGAATGGCTGCAAATAATTTGATGACGTCCAGATTTACCAAGGTGTGATTGGACACTCCACATATTAGCCCCGCCTACACTTATCTGTATTCGCATACGAGGTCGTGCGCTAGAAATCCAGCGCAAAATAAAGAAAAACATAAGCTTTGCCGACGATTGAACCAAGGCGCTAGATTTGGTCCAACTGATTTGCATAGAAATGGTGGCCGCCTGAGGTCGCTGTTCACGCTGTACTTAGCACCGCATGCATAGCGCTAGCGAGGATATCGTTTACCGCTGCGGCCGGGATTAATAACAACTAGCGCCTTGACCAAGGCTATTCACAATGTGGTTAATTTTATTTGAAGACCAAATAAAGTGCTGTTGTTTTGTTCGAGGTTTCTTGAAAAACCCTTTAGCAAAGAGAAATGCATTGTATAGACTTTTTTTGCTGCAGAGCACAGATATATAATATACGAGACCATTGTAGGCTTTAGATGTACAGTATGGGATTTAAGTCTGGTGGATCAAAGGTGTCTTCACAGCTACTAGCTGGAAAAAAATGTAGTTGATAGTTAAAGTCAGCATTTTGTACTCCAATTCTATCTATAGAACGTGCAAGTTGACCTCAAAAACCTAGGTGATTTTACTAGGTTTATCCAGTCAAGGGCAAAGCATGGGTTCTGAATAAGAACAAAATCATTCCAATTTACAACACATTCAAAAAATATTGCAAGTTGATTACTATAGTAAATTGAAAAAAATGTTGACCTCCACTTCCGTTCATTGGGTGAATTCAAACACGGGAGTCTGTGGCTAGACTAGTCAGTGTTTGGTACCAAGATGTTCACATGAAAAGTGAATGTGAACTGGCGAGACTTGCATGCTCTATAATTGTACATAATCTATGTAGCACCACTAGTCTATTGTATTACATTATGAGCTCCATGTCTGTATGATGTTTAAATGCAAAGCAATATTCTAATATATCTTTTAGATGGACTCACTGGTACTTCAAATTTGGGTAAATGAAAAATCAATGCTGTAAAATATGAATGTCATTGTAAAGTTCGCATCATACAAGATGTATCTTAATTTGCACAGTATCCGAGGAATTGCTGCTTTTTATATGTTCATTAAAGCTGTGATTTCCTTGTGTAATTTAAAACTCTAAACACAAATAATACAGAAATGTACTATCACCAAATCGGTGTTTGAGCTCTTACGTCTTTCTGGTACTAGTAATATTTGAAGAAAAAAAATTGCAGGGCAAACCATGATTCTAAAAGTCACACACTTTTTATAGGACAAACAAATTTGCGTGTAAAAGCAAGATCAGTGATAAAATAAATAAAAGTGTACACTAGCAACATTCAAACAAACAGTGATTTTCCTGAATTTTGTATTTAAAACCTAATTTCTGCTTGTAGAAATGTAATTGTTGAAAAATCCCTATTGAGTAAAAGAGCTTGCTGGTCAATGTTGAAAGTACAAACATATACCCTCAATATTCATGCCACAAAAGTAAGCCAACATATTGGTTAGCAAAGGGGATGACAAGGGTTTAAGTCTTTTGTGGCTTGTTTCTTTCTTTTCAATAATTAATTCCTGACAGACATATTAGACAATGCACAAAATGTACACCTGTCTATCTTTCTGTGTGCTGCATTCTGATTGGTTGGAATTGATCGGCATTAGCTACTAATAGGCCATGCCCCTCGACAGCCGATCCAATCAAACATGAAAGCTGATCTATGTCTTTGCAAAAAGGAAACTTCAGAGAAAATACTTACTTTTGTAAGCACCAACATATGACAGACATATTAGACAATGCACAAAATGTTGTCTAATATGACAGACATATTAGACAATGCACAAAATGTACACCTGTCTATCTTTCTGTGTGCTGCATTCTGATTGGTTGGAATTGATCGGCATTAGCTACTAATAGGCCATGCCCCTCGACAGCCGATCCAATCAAACATGAAAGCTGATCTATGTCTTTGCAAAAAGGAAACTTCAGAGAAAATACTTACTTTTGTAAGCACCAAGCCGGAAACCAACAGTGTTATCTGTCAATGAAAATAATAAGACATGAAACTGAAACGTTTTGCACAATTTATCCAGGGCCAAGTTTCATGAAGACCAGACAAGAAATTAGGGGGAATAACTGAGAAAACAATTCCCAAAACTTTCGGTTGCGGTGTTCATAACAGGCACATTGTATGAAAATTGTATGTCCATTCCAGGCAATGTGCAGTTTTAACTTAATGATGCAGTGCCTTGAACACCAATACTGGTGGATAGGTGTGCTCTATCTTTAAAACAAGAAAACAAGAAAACAAGAAAAGAAACGCTTTGATTTCAAATTTGACTTTCATTTTTAGAGTGCCTAGGGTTACTCTTTGCTTCCCTCAGAACTAATTCAACTTCTTTGTAAAGTCATGTTGACAGGATTTAACAAGCAGCATTTTTCCCAAAACATGATGATGCCATTGCCCATGCCCCACCTCTGGTCAAAACATGGTAGGAGTGGGGATAAATCCCCCACCCCCTGGTGTTCATGCCATGAGACCCAGTTTGCCAGTCAAGTCCAGGGACAGTTGGTCTCAATCTGCCCCTGCATGAGAGAGTTTCTATAAGCAGGGGGTTGGGGTTCACATCCCACCAACGACACTTCAGAGTTGCCCAGAAATCATCCAATCCAAAGGATGCAGAACAAACATGAAAAGTTGGATATGAATAAAAATGAATGTCAGTTTAACTTATCGATGCCATCTACACTCTTGCCCATGGTAAACTCACACTTGATGCGTATAATACTGGCTGTGAGTGGGGACACAACAATGAAAATGAAGGAACAAATGCAGCCTGACTTTTATTCAGTTCTCATGTGGTTGACTGTTTCTCACCCCTATCAGAATATACAATGACCAGGAACCAGTCTACTCAGCAGGTGGGTCTCATAGTGTGCAAATACAACCAAAAAGAACTTTTTTTCAAAGGGTTGCAGACAGATGACTAAAATGGCACAACAAGTACAAGTACTTTTTCCCTGAAAATAAAACATAGCAGTTGAAAAATTCATCAGCAGAAGAAAACATTGTTGAGGAGAGGTAGCACCGACTTTTAAAAATGAAAATTGTCTTTTTGTTGTTATCTACCATACAAAGATCCGCATACATGAACAATGTGAATTCTACTTTCCATAATCAGTAACATGAACAAATTTAAACCAACTGGTTGGTGATTTTTGTGATTTAAAAAAATAAAAATAAAAAAAAATCAGATTTATTTGATTTAAATCAGATTTTTGAGTGCTCAGGCACAACCCGACCACTCTTTGGATTTGTTGCGATTAATCTTTCTTTTTTTTTTTCTGGGCAATACTTCTCCGTGGGTTTTCTCTTAAACAGTATAAGGTATGAACTATGATTGGAGACTCGGACTTGGACTCGACGTTGGTGACCTGACTACAACACTGGTACTTGGTCACAGAGTCCACTGTACCTACCAGGTCATTCTGAGTTGACCACCCCAGGGTAGACAGGCAAAGGCCCCCATGAGGTGACGACATGAAGCTCAGGATGGGCATTCATCTGTAAGGCCAGGGTGCTGGAGTCGATGCCTGTACCATCTGCTGTCTTATCGAGGATCATCTGGATAGACTTCAGATGGGAACCTGGGCAGGATAAAAAATTTACGAGATGGAAATGATCCTTTTTTTATATTGGATTTTTGTTTGCCCTTCGCCGACATATTTTGTAAACACTGTACACTTAGTGTTGTCCGAAGGCTTAGGTGGGATTCAAACTAATGACCTCCTACACACAAAAAGTTGGGTTAAGCGCTGCTTCATCAGACTCCAAACGGCCAGCTTGCCACAGCAAGCTCAGTGGTCGAGTGGTTAATGTGGCTGCACTAGAAGCAGAAGATTGTGGGTTCGTGTTCAATCCAAAGTAAGCTTGTGTTTTTTTTTCTTGTAAGCCCTTGGACAACACTCGAGTGTACAGTGTTTGTAAAATACTTCAGCGAAGGGCAACAAAAAATTACATATGTGAAAAAGAAGATCAATAATTATATGGATGAAATCCAAAACCAATTGTACTAAAGTTGATTCCTACTTTCTGATTCACAATTTCAAATTTCACAATTATTCAAACAGAATTGAGATGCAGACCAATGGAAATGAGTCTTGACAGATGTTTGTCTTACCTGACTGGATCATTTTACCAAAGCAACTGCCCTTGGTCTCTCCTATCTTTTTGAGATCTCGATGGGTAATCCCGAATCCACTCAGTGAATGGGCGTCGTTGTAGCCCCAAACAGATCCACGTAGGTCCTCAAACACTTTATATCTATCACTGAAATATAATCAATAGAATTATGATTAACATTGAAACATTTACATAGTATCAGGGGCGGAGGGGGGGGGGGATGACAGGGGAAGAAAGACTGAAAAACTGAAACATGATTTACTTGTGATAGACTCAATTTAATACTTGGGTGTAATAGTTATAGACAAAATATTCAGTTGGGGCCAACATTTTGAATATGTATGGAAAACAGTTTCGTCTAAACCGGGTATGATAACTAGAATTCGTGATGATGTTCCCCAAAGCAGCCTACATGTACACACACTTTTTGTAAGTTTAGTTATGCCAACTTCAGAGTACAGTTGTACTGTTGTACTGTATGGGGAGGAAGGTACGCATATCTCACGACAATATTCTCAACAAATGTCTGAAAAGAGCCGCACGGACAATCCTTAAATGCACCTCCCTCAGCCCTTCATGGGATTATTTACCAGTGGTGTCTGCGCCTGGGCGCTGCACGGCACCAGGAATGCATATTTGTTCATAATTATATTTACGAATCAGATCCTGTAGATATGTTGGCGCATTGCATGGATCAGTGTTGTAATACTCATACTCGGTACTCATATTCAAGTACTACTTGAGTACTTTTTTGGGGTACTTGTACTCGTACTCGAATGTCAAAGTACTCGTACTCGATACGACGGTACTCGTACTCGGGCAGCAAAGTACTCGTACTGGACATGTCAAAATTGTACTCGATACTGTTCATGATTGTACAGTACTCGATAAAACAAAGTACTCGTACTTGAATGGCAGTACCACGGCCTTATTTTATCGATACTTTTGAGTTTTAAAATGATCGATTGCGGAAAAAATGAAATGTTCTCTACTCTATGCATGTCAATCTGTACAAACACAATTAACAGCTAGCCGTGACTGGGCCTGGGCCAATTACGCACAATGACCATTTGCTGAATGTGGGCACAATGGCCGATCATTGCACACACTGTACGCCGAGGTGTTCCTCAAAATGGGCATACAATTAACTTAGGTGATTGGAGCAAAGCCGTTTTCTGAACCCCGGTTTCAGTCCTATATTAATACAGGTCAAGCCCCATTGCCAATGTGCATGAATGGAAAAAGAGACACAGCCGAAGCCAAGGTTTGAAAAACGGCCCCTAGTGTGGTTACGGCAGCAGGTCCACAACGGCCTAGCCTTAAACAGAGGGTCATGAATGGGAAGCAGACTTAATGCGTACTGAGACACCTGCAAAAAAAACGTGAATCTGCCAGGTTTTTTTTGCATGCACGTTGCATGTACTTTTGTACGTGTATGCTTATGCTTGCCTGTGTGGCACTTCAGTCACTTTTTGTACCCATATTTTAAAAGTTGTTCGTGCAAAGAACCCCAAAATACATGTGCCATGTCGTCTATCAAATATTATACTAGTAACTTTTCCTAATATATACATGTTTGTACATAATTGTAATGAATGACATCATTGAAATAAATGTTACTTATTATTATGTGTCCTCTGTTGTGAAGTTTGGGTAAAAGGATCACAGGGAATTTGTCCCAAATGGTGTGAAACGCCACAGTGCAGCACGCATGTTTTGTGCTGTTCGCATATTAAAAACACAAGCTGATTTACCCGATCATAGATCGGGTAGGGCGTAGTGTTGGGGATGAAAATGTGGGGAGTTAAATGTAAATGGGGGATGTAGTTGGGAGACATGCACTTATAGTAAAGCAATTTCTGTTGTGTGATCTGAGGCAATTTCTGACCACTGAAACCAATTGGAGCAGAAGATCATCTTTAAAAGTTTTGAGTTTTGAGTAATTGATTCAGCTACATGTATTGTGAGCAATAGAATCAGTCGCATTTGTGAGGCAGTCGCATTTGGAAAACGTAGTGAAAAGGTTACTGTAGTACACAGGCGATCGGCTGATTGTACAGTTTTGACAATAAATCATAATGCAATTAAACGTGAAGGTGTCATTTGAAATGAAAATGTTGAGTGTACCATAAAATTACAGACGGTCTGAATCATGGAGGAAGGTCATAATTAAGTTTCAGTATTGGACTCTTCAACAAACGTAAACTTGAACTTCTTACAATTTGCGAGACCGTCTGCGTGGAAAAAGTCGATGCAACTTTTATTCAAGTTGGTTCAACCATCTATATAAGAGCAAGTTTTACTCAGCCGCCGAGAAATGTTTGCTCCTGAAAGAGTCCGAGACCGCGGCTTCACGTCCGTGGAAAAATGTTTACAAAGACAAACTCTATCACAAGTGATTAACAGTACACATAATTTTAGGCTTCAAGCACAATATACCCGGAGCCGTATTCAGAAATACAAGTACTCGTACTCTGAATACAAGTACTGGTACTCGCACTCTGAATACAAGTACTCGTACTCTGAATACAAGTACTCGTTCTCGTACTCTGAATACAAGTACTGGTACTCATACTCTGAATACAAGTACTCGTTCTCGTACTCTGAATACAAGTACTGGTACTCGTACTCTGAATACAAGTACTCGTACTCGTACACTGAATACTCATACTCGTACTCTGAATACAAGTACTCGTACTCGTGCTCGGAAGCACAAGTACTTGTACTCGGACGTTCAAGTACTCTTACTCGGAGACCTGTTCTTGTACTCGGAAGCACAACTACTCGTACTCGTACTCAGCAACCTAGGTACTCGGCAGTACTCAGTACTCGGAAAAAAAGTACTTGACTACAACACTGCCATGGATGCAGTTATATGTTATACTTTGAAATTCATATGTAAGGTATTTCTCATGTTATTGCGCTGACAACATTTCTATTTGTGAGACGTACACAATGTAGTTGTAAGTATAAGTAAGTAGACCAATGCGCAGCAACAGCGCCACCATGTGGCGGCTTTGGCATTCCTCATGTTGCCATCGCCTCCGCTGTTGGCCTGCGTGCTTCGCACAAACTTCATGTAAATTTATCTCTTTCTTGAATTGTTAATGTCATCTCGGTTATAAAGATGGGAACAGGCCCGGGTGCAGACTACAGACTTACGAGAAACCACATCGGCCATTGAGGCTGGATTGAAGCCGGATTCTATCAAGCAACTGGAAAAGCAGATGCAAGACATCATGGTATCGGTGAAATCCCTTGCTGAGAGAATTTCACCTGCTGCCAGATTCCACCCCCCCCCAACTTACCCCCAAGGTGTTTTGGCACAGCCTTGGGGTGGATTACCCAGACCTTGGGGACACCAGACAGACTGCCCCACCTTCCCACAACCGAGAGTTGTTAACAACCCCTATGCTGTACCAGTTTAGTCAAGATGCTTCAGGTTTGGCCAACCGGACATTTTGCACGAAACTGCCTGAACTCCGGTCTTCAGCACTAAAGCCCCCACCCCCTGCGCCAACTGGAGCCAAGGGTACTTTAGGAAACTAGTGCATCCTACTGTTGGGAGCCAAACAGTGGTCAATGGGATAACTGGCTCACCACATCATGACTTTCCTGATTTTCAAGCCCCTGCCGCCTCAGACAGTTATGCAGGTAATGTGAAGATTGGAAACCTCACTATTTCTTGCTTATTGGACGCAGGATCTATGGTAACTACGATTACCAAGGGCTACTTCCATAGCACCCTGGCACCAAATGGTGTGCAGCTTGAAAGTATTCCAGATAAATTCAAACTCGTCTCGGCTAATGGCACAAACATCCCCTACGTAGGATGTTTGGAGACTGATGTGCATTTGTTGGGAATGACTGTCCCATCCTGACTCGTCTTAGTCTAAAGTTAGTCCCACAAATGCAACGTCACTGTGGGGATGAACATTTTGTCTGACTGTTGGTCCCAGCTAATCAACCGTCATGGACAGAGATACCTCAGTAAACTCCAAGCCTTGGTGTCAAACCGGTCTGGGAGAAGACGCTGCAGGTATCATCGTAGACATCAATCCAAATTGTACAGTCAGTAATTATTTAATTCTTATCAGGAAAAAACAACATTATTTTACCTTACTTTGATTGTATTCAATGATGATTTTCCACATTTACTACCAAAATTTACACCATTATTATGCAATGTAGCAAACCTGCTAGAGTCGTGTTACAGATTCAAATCCTATATTATGTACTGATTACCAGCACCACTCCATGTACAGTCGGCTCCCGTTATAACGAGCTCGGTCATAACGATAACCCGGATGTAACGAGCACATTCTCCCAGTCCCGATCAATTTGTGTACATTACTATGGGGAAATATTTGGTTATTACGTGCACGGACATAACGAGACTTCGGCTATTACGATGATTTTGGACGACCCAATGCGAGGAAAAGCATTGTTCTCAACCCATTTACAACGACATCTTTTCAAAACTACGGCCATCGCAGCTTGTCAACGACAGACCTTTTGTCCCGAAACGGCTATCACGCTCCCGTCTTCCAATTCAAGCAACACACTTAAGCTTCACCCATCAATGTACCTTTGTAATGACTTCAACCCAACGTTACTTCATCTTGCCGATCTTTATAAATAAATTCAATGGGACTGTGATAATCGGCGCGGTGGACTGCTGGTCTAGTCGCTAATCCCCCGCTGCGGTTTCCCCTTAGCATGACCAGGGTTTGAAGTTTGCTTTATGACGTTTCTAGATTATTACAAACAGACAATAGGGGGCGCTCAGGAGATAAGTGTTGACATTGTAAGGAATAGGCTTTAGTACTGCTGCCCGAACATCGGGTGCGTAATTGCTCCTTATTGTTGGCTTGTGTCTATTAAAAAATACGTAAAATAAAGAATACATGTAGCACCATGTCTTTTGTTATTGCGTGTCAATCAATCTGGGCCAACTGGGAATATAAGGAGGGGATTTTTTCCCGCGAGGCCATATAGTTGGGGAGATAGAGGGGGGTATCGTGCACCCTCGGAAATCAATTTCTAATCAACGTTTCTAGGTCAGAAAAAATGCGTAGAAAACGATTTGCTGTGTTAAAAAAATTCAAAAATTGTCCCACGTATTGTTTTTATGCAAATTAGTGCCGCCATTACCGAAAAATCTATTTTTCACTATATCTCAGCCAATATTGCAGATAATTGAATGAATTAGGTGTCTAAACCCATGTTTTCAAGGTCAGAGATCACAATAAAACTATTTTGGAAGTGTTCCTATGTGTCTGTGGCAGGAATATGCAAATTAGCGCCGCTAATACCGGAAAACCATGTTTTTGGCATATCTCGGCCCATATAGCACAGATAGACCAGGTGTTATTTCAAAAATTGATACATGAAGAGGCATTTTTGAGTAGAAGTAGGTAACATAGCTATGTTACCTAAATTTGGGGTGCTGAATACGGAAGTGATGGTTACCAAGCTGGATTTTTGTGAAAATATGCCTAATTTCCATAAATCTTTAAAATCTTTCGTGTTCTCAAATTTGGGTATTTTTTTTTATTTTTATTTTTTATTTATTTTGCTGTTTCTACTTACACGTCCTTACTTCAATAACATTTTCAAATTTCTGACCACTTTAACCAACGTTTTCTTTAGGAAAAGATGGTGGTGTACTCATTGTCTGCCTTTATTGCGATGTCACATAAAATTTTTTTAAAAATGGTTTGATTCGGGGTTTTTTGGGGGGGGGGCATGGCCCCCTTTTCCCCCCCCCCCCCCCGGATCCGCCCTTGCAAACAGGTCTAAATAATATTGCAATATATCTATATTTTTCAAATCCTGAAAAAAAAGGTTCACATCCTGAAAAAGTTCACAAATATGGGGCGTCCTTGGACCCGTGTGGATAGTACGTTGGCCCGGGGAGCCAGGGCAGACAGTGTGTCGTGTATACCCTTTACCCCTCCATTGTTCCCCCCTGATTACACCGCTATGTACAGTCAGACAAGGCAGTGGGTTGGCCCGCTATTGTCTAGGCCCGGGTGACTGTACTTTTTTTCCCCGATGCAACAGTAAAAAAATGGCGCGGGGCAAGCCACGACAGGAATCCAATGCCAAGCTCGCACTGTTTTTCCTCTTTTCTCCCCGGTTTCATCATTGTGATGGTTATTTGGTAACAATTGCATTCTTGTAACCTTGAAGGATTAACAAAAGACCAACAGTAATGGAACTGACTCCGAGGAGCCAGTGAAACGTCCAGCACAAAAGTCGAACCGCGGTATTATTATATATAAATTTTGCAACTGTGTCTATCTGTTAAGTACACTGTGGCTTGGCAATGGATGATGAATGGACTGCGGGGTTTTAGGGAAAACAAGTTTTGAAAGAGAACTAGCGTACCTGACCTTTTAACGGGAAACAAAATGGGGGGGGGGGGGAACCACAAATCCGCTCTTTTTTGACTTGTTGATCCCATCCCCGCAATTTTAATTACACGGGGTTTTGAAAGTTGCGTGCGAAGGGATGATTATGACGAAACACAATTTGTAAAGAAGCGAATTCCGGTCCAAAAATAAAAAAATATGACAACACAACCAAAAATGAAAATGGAAGGTGGTTCCTGAAGTTTGATTAGGGCAAGGTCTTGGACGCATAAATCAATGAAAACAACAAAAATAGCAACGTGATCAGGTAGCATTATTTGAAGTAACCATCTACTTATATAGACCTTTATCACGCTGCCACCATTTCAGTCATGTTCCCTTTATCTAACAACAGTAATGAATGATGTTTTTTGTACAAAAAAGGAACCAGACTAGTTTTACTTCCAGGCTCGCTTTGGTTACGTTGATTCGAATGGGAAAAAAATCAAGATGGCCGCAACATGAAAATGGTCAATTGTAAGTCACTAAAAAGGGTACACCGGTTTCCAACCCTTCCAAAAAGCAACCCTTTTCCCCCATAACTTTACAAAATCCTCATGATGCCGTTCATAAGCTTGAAAAAATAAGACTTCTAAGACTAAATTTTCACCATTTTCTACATTCAGTGCAATGCATACAGTTTTTACCGACATACGAAAGGATTAGCAATACAAAAAAAAGCCACAATGAATGATTTTACAAACGTGAGAGACATTCTTCATTTTCAGTGCAAGGGCGGATCCAGAACACATTTTTTGGGGGGGCAAAACAATTTTGGGTCCACCCAAAAAGTGGGTCAAAGAAATTATGGTGTGGGGTTCGGGGCCCGCTTAAGGGCCCCGAAATTTTTTTTGGATTCTAGATGCTCCGTGGTGCGATCTGAGGCAATTTCTGACCACTTTAACCAATGTTTTCTTTAGGAAAAGATGGTGGTGTACTCATTGTCTGCCTTTATTGCGATATCACATAAAAAAAAAATTGGTTTCGGTTTTTTTTGGGGGGGGGGGGCACATGGCCCCCTTTGGCCCCCCCCCCCGGATCCGCCCTTCCTTCGTGAATGGTCTTCTAATGATACTTAACCCTCAAAACATGGGTTTAGACACCTTACAGGTGTAGTTATGTGCTATATTGGCCGAGATATGCCAAAAAACATGATCTTCCGGTATTAGCGGCACTAATTTGCATATTCTTATGCCACAGACACATAGGAACACTTCCAAAATAGTTTTATTGTGATCTCTGACCTTGAAAACATGGGTTTAGACACCTAATTTGTTCAATTATCTGCAATATTGGCTGAGATATAGTGAAAAATAGATTTTTCGGTAATGGCGGCACTAATTTGCATAAAAACAATACGTGGGACATTTTAAAATTTTTTTAACATAGCAAATCGTTTTCTACACATTTTTTCTGACCTAGAGAAGTTGATTAGAAATTGATTTCCGAGGGTGCACGATACCCCCCTTTTCCTACTAGACTAATACGTTTATCGTACTCCATCGAGACAACTGTCAAGATTTTTACTGCAATGGCTTCAATCAAGAACAAGCGAAAGGGACATTCCATCGAGACCAAGATGGAAATCATCAGGGCTGTCGATGCCGGACGCAAAAAGGCCGATGTTGCGCGCCAATATGGTATCGTTTCAAGTACCCTGGCGACCATCATGAAGAACCGAGAAAACATCACGTCAAACTTTGAATCTTCAAAGTTTGAACCCTCGCGGAAGAGATTTCGCACTGCTACGTTCGAAGATGTCGAGGAGGCCCTTCTCCGTTGGTTTCGTGGGACCCGAGCCAAGAATCTTCCCGTCAACGGCCCAATGCTGCGAGAGAAAGCTGATCAGCTGTCCCAGATGATGGGGCACGGAGCATTCCAAGCAAGTTCTGGGTGGCTATCCCGCTTCAAGGAGCGCCACGGCATTATGCATAAGCAGATCTGTGGGGAGAGCAACAGCGTCGACCAGGTCACTGTCACGGACTGGTTGAAAGAAACACTTCCCCACATTTTGCATGGGTTTGCACCGAGAGACATCTTCAACGCCAATGAGACTGGCCTGTTTTATCGACTCACCCCCGATAAAACTATGGCTTTCAAGGGAGAGCAATGCCATGGCGGTAAGCAGAGCAAGGAGCGCATCACGTTATGCTTTGTGCTAACATGGATGGCACAGAGAAGCTGAAACCCCTCCTCATCGGAAAATTCAAGAAACCTCGCTGCTTCAAGAACGTGACATATCTACCAGTCAGCTACCGTGCCAACCGCAAGGCGTGGATGGTATCTGATCTATTCACTGAGTGGGTTCGCCGTCTAGACAAGAAATTCACCAGGCAGAAACGGAAACTTCTTCTTTTCGTCGACAACTGCGCAGCCCATCCTAAAGTCCCCCACCTGAACTCCATCACCCTTCAGTTCCTGCCACCGAACACTACATCACAGCTCCAGCCTATGGACCAAGGTGTGATAATGAACATGAAGGTTCATTACCGTCGCAAGCTGCTACAGAATCTTCTCAATGCCTACGACGCCGGGGAAACACCTCAGCCCATCAACGTCTTGCAGGCCATCAATATGGTTCACACAGCGTGGGGAGCCGTCAAGCAAGATTGTATGGCCAACTGCTTTCGTAAAGCAGGTTTCGAGCCAGTTCAAGCACCACAACCACAAGTTCAAGATCAAGACGAAGCCCAAGATCCAGCCCACGCTCAAGACCAAGATCTAGCCCAAGACCAAGATCGGCCAGATAATATCTGGGAACGTCTGGCTCTCCACATGCACCTACCCAACACTTTCCAAGAGTACGCAACTGCTGATACAGATCTTCAGGTGACAGACGAGCCAAGTGATGAGGAGATTGCGGCGGAGATAACAGCAGAGAGAGCAGGCGATGGTCCAGATGACGACGAGGAGGAGGCAGCGGCGGAAGCAGAGGAGGTCCAGAAAGAACTAACTGTTCGGCAGTGCATCAACATGATGACTCAAGTGCAACACTTCCTTTGCACTCGGGCCAACATGACAGACGAGGTCTACCACAAAGCAGCTGGCATCATGGACTACCTGTCAGAGGAGCAGCTTGGGACGAGCACCCAGAGGAGAATCACCGACTTTTTCCAGTAGAAAAGAACACAGCATCATAAAACAAACGGCTCTTTTCAGAGCCACCACAACTTCCAAAAAGAGATAATTCAGTCTGTCTTGAAAAAATAAAGTTTAAAACATACTGTGGTCCCCACCCCCAAAAAAGGTTCATCCGAGGAATAAAAAATTAAAAATCTTAAAAAAAATAAAGAATCCCCTCCGGCCCCGCTGAAAAAAACAATCCCAATGAAAACAGCTAGGTTTCCAAGAACTTCAAATGCCCCACCACATGTACAAATGATAATCCGAAAGTACTGCTTTTGTTGATTTATTATTATTAACTTAAAAGAATCCCTCCAGAAAAACAATAATCACCAATCGCTGCGAAAAGTCAAAGTTCAATTACACATGGCGACACTTAATTAAACCCGGAAGTAATATTAGCGCCCTCTCTTGCCCGATTCCAGCAAATGCAAAACGAAAGCAAAATGTCACTTGGCACGAATGTGCGCTATAGTTAACCGAAATAATTACAATTTCAAAGAATCCCTTCAGAAACAATAATACCCAACTGTTCCAAAAAGTCAACAACCAAAAGGCATCTAAGGATCAGGAGTCATTAAAACCCGGAAGTAATGCATGTATTGGCGCCCTCTCTTGCCCGATTCCAGCAAATGCAAAATGAAAGCAAAATGTCACTCGGCACGATTTGTGCGAGTGACCTACTTGCCTGATTCTTCTCAGCGATGATGCCTTTTCCTCCGGATTCAGGTCCTCAAATATTGAACAATGTTCCCTCAAAGGTATTTTATTTATTTCATTTATTCATCACCATCAGTTAAATATTCAATATACATTATTAACAGACGTACATACCAACAAATGACCATCTTTTCATGTCTTCGGACGTGCGTTACACAATTAAAAGCACGCACGCACTCACATGTACCGTGCCTTGTACACAGCGAATGGGGAAAACTGCGCTCCGGTTTTAGCGAGGTTCCGGCTATAACGACAGTATTGTGAAAGTCCATCGGACCTCGTTATAACGGGAGCCGACTGTACATGGATATCTGCAGCAATTTGCTGTTCACCAAGATTCCAATCAGCCAGCTGACTCCAGCAAGCTTGGTGGTGGAGTTGGTTAAGATGCCTGCACTCTAAGCAGAAGGCTCTGGGTTCACATCCAGACCACGTAGTTAGCCCTTGCAAACTGTCTTGCAAAGATGTTCCATCAACAAAACAAAATATGACAACATCAACTTGATTGTCGGGCAAGGCAGAGACTAATTTCAAATGACACCCAACAGCCTCAGACAGAAAGAAATAGCAGCAGATGAGCAAAAAAATCACTTTGTGATGTAAAAATGAAAACTTTTTAACTTCATTCCTTGTCAGATCAAATTGATAATCAAACAGAAGGGTAACACTGAATGAATTAATGGACAAGTATGTGTAAATAAATCAACATCCAACAGTAGGACACTGTTGCATTTTGAAAAGCAAATACAGCATGTATTTTTAATAATGAAAATTGTCATTTTTTAAATTACATAATAATAATAATAATAATAATAACAAAGCATTTGTAAGGCGCACAGTATCTGACAAAAAGAGTCATTCAAAGGCGCCGGTCAGTGAAAAGTCAGTGTGTGTGAAGGTAGAGGTCATTATGTCTGAGAAAGAAACTGATTGAAGAGGTGGGTCTTTAGTTGGCATGTGAAGAGAGATAATTGGTGTATTGCCCTTAACTCATCTGGTAACGCGTTCCAGAGACGCGGTGCAGAGCTGGAAAATGCACGGTCTCCGTAGGTCGCCAAACGAGTGTTCGGGACAAACAGTATATTGGATGACGACGACCTCAGACCTGGTCTCAGTTGACGATGTTGAACCATTTCCTTCAGATACAGTGGGGCTAAGCCATGAAGAGCTTTAAAAGTAAGAAGGAGAACTTTGTAATGGATGCGGTACTGGATTGGTAGCCAATGAAGTTTGCGCAAGATGGGTGTTATGTGGGAAGATGATTTCGTTCTTGTGAGTGTGCGAGCGGCAGAGTTCTGGACAAGTTGGAGACGTTTTATCGTATGTTGTGGTAGACCTACAAGTAGGCTATTGCAAAAATCTAATCTGGATGATATGAAGGCATGGATGAGTTGTTCTGCGGCAGAGAATGTAAGTGAGTTTCTTACTGCTGCTACATGTATACGTCGTAGATGTATGTAAGAGGACTGACAAATAGAAGAGACATGTCGTTCAAGGTTCATTGACTTGTCAAAAATGACACCAAGATTGCGGGCTTCAGAGCAAGGAGCGATATGTGTATCTCCTATGTGTATGTCAGAGATGTTGACTTTGTGTCTGATGTGCTGAGAACATATGACAAGGTACTGTGTTTTAGCTGCGTTGAATTTGAGGAGATTGGCTGTCATCCACTGTTGGATGTCTTTCAGGGATGTTTCAAGAATACGGTGTGTAATAGTGTCATCACCAGGAGAACTTGGACAGAAGGTGGCATAGAGTTGTGTGTCATCTGCATAAAAATGAGGGTGTAGGCCATGACGTCTTGCAATGCGCCCTAAAGGAGATATGTATAATGTGAACAGCAGAGGTCCTAATACGGACCCTTGCGGAACCCCATGTCGGGGAACTGACCAATCAGACAACTCTCCTGATATGTTGACAGCCTGAGATCGATCTGGGAGGTATGATCTGAACCATGAAAGTGCAGATCCCCGTACCCCAAAGTGATACTGTAACCTATGTAGCACGATTTTATGGTCAACGGTGTCGAAGGCTGCTGAGAGATCTAGCAGAACCAGGAGAACAACCTTTTTGTTGTCAACAGCGAGCATTATGTCGTTGTGAACTTTTACAAGTGCTGTCTCAACACTATGAAACATACTTGTTTATACCAATGTAAAATTAGCAGTTAGTGATTAACAAAGTTTCGTGTGGGTGTTACTTTCCATAATCAGTAACATGAACAAATTTAAACACTTGCATGAACAAATGTATGATCTGGAGCAAATAATTAAAACTGAAACCAACTTAATTCTCAGATTTCATGTCAATGCCAGTAATAACGAAACTGAGTTGTCTGCTTTGGTTACAGCTACTGCTGTCATGAGACATGTCACGTGCAATACAATATGTCTAAGAGAAAAGTGGAGGGAAAGGGACATAGTATCATTACCTTTCAGTTTCAACTGCCCATTTCTCAAGGTGTTACATGTGTTACATGTATATATGTTGTATCTGAATGAAATGTTGGATATGCAGATCAATGCTTGACTGTACATGAACTATGGGTGATGGCTACCAAAACAGCTCTGGATAACTATAACAAGAGTGGAGACAGAAGTTATCAAATAATATTGTTAAGTGCTGAAATCATTGCACCAATCGGCCTCCTCTTAAACTTTGTCTTTCTCTTCACAGTCATTCGAGTAAAGTCCATGCGTACAATCATCAACATCTACTTATCCAATCTGGCTGTGGCTGACTCCCTCTACCTTATGACTTACTTCATATTTGCACTGTTTTCACCTATAGAGTACAAATTATTGGTCGACAAGGCAATATCATGTGTCCTATACACGTTCTTCGCTACTTCTAATTTCTTTGTGGTTACCATAGCAGCTGAGAGATTCTCTGCAGTGCGCCATCCTATAACGTTCAAAGATAAAGCCTCCAAATCTCGAGCAGCAAAGATATCAGCAGGACTCTGGGTGCCAACAATTATTGTTGGTGTGATTCTGATTTTCTTACCATTAACAGATGCTGTCTTCACTAAAGTCTACTTTGGGATTCTTTTTATTATCAGCATTGCCTCTTTGATAGCAACTCTTGCTTTGTACATCTATGTAGTATTGAAAGTACGCAAGCAATCAGCCCTGTTTCCGAACCGTCCCAAGCAAGCAGGTAAGGTCCTCTGTATGGTTATCATCAACACTGCTGTTTTCTTCATTCTGAACTCACTGTACACTGCAGCTGCAATATTGACAATACATGTACTTGCATCAAAGTATACTTCAACTGCTCAGATTGTTGCCAATCTGGAACTTGGAGAGACAATAAATACTCTGACTACATGCGTTGAAATTTTGCAACTGATCAATAGCTCAATCAATTCCCTGGTCTACAGTGCCACCAATGCTGACTATCGTGATGCTGTAGTCAAGGCTTTCTCATTCCTGAAACTGTGCTGTCGTTGCTGCCCAAGACGGAATCCCAGCCGACCATTGCAGCCAGGAAAGCAGATTGAGCTTCGTGTGATTCCACGGGCAGAAAATGACCAAGAGCACCGTGCTGCCAGGCCAAGCAGCAGCACGCCACCAAGCCAAGGGCATGCACAACACACAGCGAGTCAGCAGCCACTGGACAGCTGTCAAGAACAATGTTCCAGGCAAAGCAGCAGCAAGGCATCCATGCACAGTCAGCAGCATGTTCAAGTGCATGTTGAGGTACATGCAGAACCAGCAGGGACCCCAGCGCTTGCAAGTTCTCATCAGGAACAATGCTCTAGTCTGACTGACTGCAAGCCATTCATGCAAGGGGAACAATGTGTACATCCAGAACCAGCAGAGAGCCAGCAGTCACTTGCAAGTACTCAGGATCAATGTCCTGGGCTGACTGGCACCAAGCCTTCAGCACAAGGGCAGCAGTATGCACATCCAGAACCAGAAGGGCGTCAATCGTTGGAAAGTTGACAAGAACAATGTTCTCTGGTAACTGATGAGTGCAAGCCATCCATGTAAGGGCAGCAGTGTGTACAGTCTGCAGATAGTCAGCAGTGTTTGCCAAGTTGCTATAAAGTGTTGTATGTATAATTTTCAAACTCTACATGTAATTGGTACATAAGGTTTTCACAGTAATATACGCCATCTTGCCCAATTTCACATGTGTTGCTCGGTATGCATCGTCATTGGAAAGCTTTGGCACTTTCAAGTCATCGTGCGTTCATTCTAAAATGTGCCCGCGTCTAGCAACGGATGTTCTTTTTGCCCTGCAAACAAGATGGTGTTTTTCCAACTTTCACTTGGGAGGTATTACTGAGTATACAGTGTATATTTTATATACGTCGGTGATGGGCACAACCTAATTTAATTTTGATCACCCCAACGCATAAATTCCATCTTATGATTGGCGCATATTACTGTGAAACACCTTATTGGTGACGAGAAACATTCACAGCATATTATCAAGAATTGAAACGTATTTTACTTTAATTAAGTAGGGAATTGTCAATACTTCCTGTGTCATCAGTAATGTGCAGGCCCAGAACAGATTGCCACCTACTATCAGCTACATGCACATAAAAAACTTGCATGCAAGTGGTTCAGAAATACTTGTAAATGATGGTCTAGGCAAATGGATTACAAAATTGCATACTCAGGCCAAAAAAATAATACTTCTGCTTCTGGTTACCCGACCGAACCTATTTTTAGGCTGTGACCCTAAAAATGTCATCGGCAATTCAAAAAAAAAAATGATAATAATGATTGAATAAACAAAAATAAAAACCTGTTGTCTTTTCTGTCTTCACAAAATACCTCTCAACAACCCTTTTCTGTGAAAAACATGCTTGTATTTATTTGTTTTCTTACTTACATTCGCTATTTTTTTCAAAAAAAAACCTCCGCTATTTTTACAAATTCCCTTCGCGATATAACTACTTCGCAATTCGAAGTCACGGTGACTATAATCATGTGTGTAAACCGAGCTCAATGCAGTGACGACTGGTTCCCTGCCGCGCTGTGCAATGGGCAATTCCACACCAAAGTGGACATGACACCAAAAAATTCAAATACATGTGACTTAAACAAATTTGGCATCAAATGAAAGCTAAAAGTCTATATTTTCAAGATTTGAAGTCGGAATTTAATTTTTTATACATTTCGGTACCAAAAACTAGGATTATGTAATAATCCTGTTTTAATCCTAAAAATGTGATTAATAGTGATATGAAAGTATTCTACCAATAGACACACAAAAATATGTACTAATGCCATCAGTTTCTGTCATGAGAAAGTA
Organism: Patiria pectinifera; assembly: GCA_029964075.1. Classification (NCBI taxonomy): domain Eukaryota; kingdom Metazoa; phylum Echinodermata; class Asteroidea; order Valvatida; family Asterinidae; genus Patiria; species Patiria pectinifera. The sequence continues at coordinate 20,334,210 of CM057147.1, read as the reverse complement.
TTGGTCTTGAAAAACCGACTAAAACTTGTTTTTAACATTTTGCGTAATTTGTTTCGCTTCAGTGACTTCTAATATTTCAGCCTTCGAAAATGTCCTTCCATTACCGAAAAAATACATATTTTTAGTTTTTTTTTAAAACTTGCAGTATGAATGCATTGAAAGTTATTGTGCAAAGCAAGTTTAGGTAGGCCTTCAATATGACATTATAACTGACACTGCTGTACTTCTTGTTTTTTAATTACAATTAATTAAATCACGTCCTTCCGTTACCAAATTGGTAACGGAAGGACGGTAACGGAAGGACAAATCGTATTTTTATCAAATGTTACGACATTTGCGCTCATGATTGAAAAATGAAAATCACTGCTAATACATGCATGTATAATGAGCATTGAAAGGACATTCATGTGACCCACCTTCACAAAAGCGGGATAAGCAGGGCAAGGTGTTTATTACAATTTGAAGGCACAGGCATGTACAATGTACATGTACATATATGCCGATGTACCAGTACTTGTACATGTATGGAGTTGTTGCAGAAAATCAAATCATAAAGTTGCTGCCATCAGCATTCATGGACAATAGAGAAAGATACGAATTCTGTGAAGCCATTCCAGAAGCAAATTAAGTCAAAAATGAGATGGCAGAAAGTACCGGTACTTTGGGGCACTTTCATTCAATTTACATACATGTGTAAGACATGTGAGGTGCAGTCTTTGACAAATTATGCCCAAGTTAACAACTTCAGTTTGGATGTTTATAAATTAATTGTTACTACTCTAAATCATTGTTATTTGATTTCAAACATTGATTTTAGAGTTCAATTAAAAGCAACACCTAACTGAAGCCATCAGTTCTACCGGTAGATGTTTTGACCTTAAATGTACATGTAGGCTGGTCGCCCCCCCCCCCCCACCCTTTAGGTAAACCTTTGAACCTACCGGTATTATTATTAAAAGTTGTTGGTGAACATGTAACCAATATACTCAAGAGTTCAAATACTGTGTATTTAAACTTTTAAGGATTGAGGTGATGGGTTTGAAGTCTATTTCTGTAGTAGTCTTGTGTTCGTGAATTATGTGTTTTGGGTTGTTTTCGTTTTTCTTTTGTTATCATTAATTAGCAGGCTTCTATCTTTATCTCAATAGTTTCTTGGGTATAATTATTTATGCCAGGTCTGCATATTGTTGATTTCACATTCAGTTACACATTTCAGCAATTTGTTGCACTTGTATAATTAGTGTAAATTCACATTTTGTTCATGCTATAATTGAGTAAACCTTTTGTCCTTCCGTTACCGTCCTTCCGTTACCAAATTAAAATCTGCTTAAAACGTTGTAATTATATAACCGAAACACTTAAAGCCAAATGAAAGGCGGTATAGTATAGATAAAGCTTCAGGGATTCCATTTCCTACCTTTAAAATATAATTGCCCCATAAAATTCACAGAGTTTTTGCAAAACGCGAGTAAGTTGGAAAACCCTGGTCCGTTTTACCGTCCTTCCGTTACCAACCTCATTAATATTCATAATTCATAAACGGGAGGCATTCATGCCCCCCAAAAGTGTGGAAAATGAAAGTAGCATTATAGCAATACAATTGTGACATTTGTTTGCTGTAACTATGAAGAGTGTCTGTGATACACACATTTGAAATTTTGTTTAATGAGTGAAAACGTCCTTCCGTTACCGTGGAATTGCCCCAGAGGCCAATTTATAAGACATGATGAAAATGCGGTAACCAGTCTGTCATGGCTATGCGATCGATAGCGCTAGGATGGCTATGCATTGCAGCCACGTGCACTGTCAACTGGTCGTATTTGACATCGTAAAAATGCCAAGAAAACACCGATGGAGAAAGAACATTTTTGAAAGTTAATTCACAGAATTGATCTAGCTTGTCTGTGTATGCATTTTCCGTGTTCAAGAGTTCATTTTGAGATCGCACTATTATAAGATGGAATTTTGCGTCGGGTGATATAAATCAAATTAGGTTTTGCCCTTCACCGACGTTTAAACACTGTATACTCAGTGTGTTACCTCCCGAGTGAAAGCTGGAAAAAATCACTCGGGTGGGACTTGGACCCACGACCTCCTGCTTTCTAGTGCAGATGTCATTTGAGATCGCACTGCTCGTATTTGACGTGATACAATACAGCGTGTTTCCCGAAATTTTCGACCGTAAAAACGAGGTCTGTTGGCCACGCGCCACACATGCACAGTGCATCACACACTTCGGAGTTTTGGCCAGCTTCCCGTCTTGTCTAGCGTTGTGCATATGGTGCGAACAACCTGAATTTTCCATTATTTTTTTATGAATTATCGAATGTAAATATATTGACAATAATTAAGGTAGGTTTTATTCACTTTTTGTGGCCATTTTGTGTATAGCTTTCGTAGTGCAATGGAAATAGTTCAGGCTAAAACTTGGCATATTTGACGTGATACAATGCAGCGTGTTTCCCGAAATTTTCGACCATAAGGCCAAAAAAAAAATAATATTCGGTCTCTGGTCAGACCAAAGTTCTGGAACTGACGCGGCCACGCGGCTTTTTTTTTTCGCTTTTTTTTTCTTTTTTCTTCAAGCTTGGATTGTACAGACAAGGTGGGGTACTATTTTGCTTTTTTGGTGTCCTCATGTACATTGGTGTCCTCCATAATTTGCCTTGGTGCTTTCGATCATTTGCCTTGGTGCAATGTCCCATTCCTTGGTGCTCTTTGGTAAAAACAATTGAGGATATGCGGAAATAGAGGGCGCTGTTGGAGCTACCGCGGAACATTTTGGAAAAAAAAGAAAGATTGACGCGCATGATTAAAATTGACGCGCGCGCTGACCAGAGACCGACTAATTTTTTTTTTTGGCCTAAAAACGAGGTCTGTTGGCTGCGCGCCACACATGCACAGTGCATCACACACTTCGGAGTATTGGCCAGCTTCCCGTCTTGACTAGCGTTGTGCATATGGTGCGAACAACCTGAATTTTCCATTTTTTTTACGAATTATCGAACGTAAATATACACATGTATTGACATTAATTAAGGTAGGTTTTATTCACTTTCTGTTGCCATTTCGTGTATAGCTTTCGTAGTGCAATGGAAATAGTTCAGGTTAAAACTTCGCATATAATTGAATACCCCTTTCAATCTACAAAAAAAAAATTGGCAAAAGAAAATTTTTTTCCGACCGACCGACCGACCCTATTTTTGTATTTTTTTTGGGCCTGATGTACATATTAACTGTTACTTGAATGAGGTTTTTGTGTGCGTTTAAATGAGCAAGTTTGTTTTTAAACTTTGTCTGTGTGAAAATCTACATGAATTGGCACAAACATCTACATTTTTACATGTATAACCCTACATTTTTCACTGCAGATATCTAAGTGCGTTTGAAACAGATTTTGAGGTTTTTAATTGATGAAGGGTTACGATGCTCCAGGCTTTAAAATGTTTTCAAGAAAGTGCGAAGTTCCATATTCATGAGCAATGCAGTGATGTCATGAGCTGGAACTTCAGTGTCACTGCTGTTTAAGGATGAAAAGTTACAAAGTGTTTTGGTTGAGGTTGATGTGACTGTTTGTTCATTGTGCACGAGGCACAGGCAGTCAGTCAGATACTTTAACAACAAACTGCTACGTGTACATGTACATTTTCAATGCAATGAATTTTAGTTTCACAAGTTACACAGAAAATCACAAAGCTGTAAATGTGAAATACCTAAAGCGATATCACAGCAACAGTAGAAACAACTATTAAAGTGTACAGGCATTGTAAAAAGTGCACTGGAAAAAAGATTACAACTTTCTACATGCAGTTTACCATTACTTTCATATAGACATGAGGCTAGGATATTTCCAGGTTTTAGTGAAATTCATCCAATGGCCTTTAAATTCTGTTACACAAAATTACAAAAAGACCCTGAGAAATCCTCACCATGGAGAACATCATAAACTCTTAATAGAGCACAAACTGTATTATCATTATCGAGAGTTGAATGCTTAGAGAGCAAACTCACCGCAAATCCAAAATGTCTTGGGAGGTTTTGGATCTCAATCTTGAAGATCTCTGAGGTGAAGTGCTGTTGCGTCAGATAGTGATAAGGATCCGTTATGGCAGCGCCAGTCACCGGTACGTCAGAGGTGCTGGTGGAATGGTTATCTTGTGGGTCAAGACCTGATAGACAAAAACGAACAAATTAAAAGACCAACTCCAATCAGATAAAATCAATTTACTTTGATTTTTTTTAAGCATGAGATATTTCTAAGTTTAATTATGAGTTTTCAAGTACATTGCACAACAAAATCAGTTCACACTAACAAACGGATCAATAAACTTCAAACTTTGAATAAAAAGCATTCCAAAATTTAATAGTCTTCATATACACTGTAACGAACCCATGGATAATTGTAAAATGAATGCTACAAAATATGAATGTCTTTGTAAAGTTAGAGATAAGCCTGTATATATCTTAATTTGGATGGTTCCAAAAAATGACCTATAATTTCTAAGGTTCATATAGGCCGCGTTTCTTTAGTGTGTGTAATTCAACACTACCAAACACAAATAATGCTATACAACTATCACCATTCTGGTATTTGAGCTGGTATGGCTTTCTGATACTTGATACTTTGTTGATGCCTCGTAATATTTTGATATTTCATTTTCCTTTTTTAATGTGTTTTGGATTAATTAATCGATCAAAAGAATGTTTCAAGATATGGGTGGCTTTGTAAACTTTGCATTCATTCATCAGTAATTGACAAGTTTGACACTTCAAAAAAGGTGCAAATTTTTATGAAATTGAACCATCGATCCCCAAATGTAAAAAAAACCTGGAAAACAATGAAACTGTTTTGAAGCTAATTTAATTCATTTGGCTCAAAGTATCAAGTTTTGCAATTGGCAAGAATGGACAAAATCACACGAATGGGATTACACTTAGCTGACCTGGCAAAGGGGCAAACGTCTTCACCAAGTAAAAGAATAACAAGTCACCTTTGGATTTGTCCTCCTTATCTTCATTGGGAAAAGCATCCATAGTGATGGCCACATCTGTTGGCATCTTGACAACATCACCCTCCGTAACTGTGGTTGACGTTACCTCCCCAGTTGGGACATCATCAGAAGTTGGTCCCTGCTTCTCATCCATTTTGGTGTTATTACGTTGGACCAAAAACACACTGGAAATATGAAGAAACTGCACATAAAGCAGTTGCAAACTATTGGAAGCCATGACCAGTGGGATATCTAGGGGGAGGGGTCGAAATTTGAAATCACAACGCACACCTAAAACTAGTATGGTAACCATATTGTGTTCATGTCTCTATGCAGCATGATGTACCATACCAGTTTTAGATGCGCGCTGGCGACAGTTCTATCTGAAAAGCCACCAAAATCATCATTTTCCCCCCATCTTTTAGTCGGTGTAGTTCTGTTTCAAGCCGATCCTTTGCTCTGTGATGAGTTCTGCATTGTATTAGGTGAGTTTAATCTCAATTAGGTTTGGATAATGGGGGAAAAAGACAATTTCAGTTGAGGCAATTTTTCATGGCCTCCGCCATTTTCTGACTGCTGGGGATAAAATAGTTGGGGAAGAATTCCATTCATATTGCATCGACATCACTAATATTTCCCCGCAGTGACATATCAGCCATCAGAAAGGGATTACAATTTTAAAAGTCAAATTTAGCAGGAAAAATATTAAAGTTTTTACTGAGAATACACTTCAAATTTATCAGACCAGTCTCATAGGGTTTGTGCACCGGGTGTCAAGTGATGTCCAGGTATGGAACTCTTTCCAATAGTTGTTCCCCCAGCTCTAGCTTGAGAAACTCTAGTCCAAAAATTTGGGACTCTCAATACTGTCTATGAGAGTCCCAAAAATTAAGGTATTGAAAACTTGCCATACAAGATGGAGATGAGAAACTCCAGCTCCAATGCTCATCACGAATTTGACATGTAGAGCTGGAGGCACATCTAGTTTTTGTCCTGCAGTTGGAAAATGGCGGAGGCCGTGAAATTTGGCCTATACTAAACTTTACCTTTTCCCCTATTATCCAAACCCAGATGAGATTAAACTTACTTCACGCCATGCGGCAATCATTTACGAAGCAAATGGTCGACTTGAAACAGAACAATGCTTTGTACTAGCTTGAGTAACTCCAGCTGCAATGCTCATCAGGAATTCAACATATAGAGCTGCATGGAGCTAAAAGTATGTTGTAGATTCTAAGATGCCCTGAAAAACAGGGCTCTCTGTATCTGTATCACAATCTGGGTTGGGATTAATAGAGGGGAAAAGGACCATATTTGTGATACAGACCTATACAGAGAGTCCCGTTTTTAGGGCCTCTTAGAATCTAGTATCAATTTGAAACACATGAATTTCCTCTTCATGACAGAAATGAAAAATAATATTTATAGTATTAAAATATAAAGGTCTCTTGAGGTGGCAAAACCTTGAAAGCAATTTCAATTACAGGCCTACTTCAACATTTCCCTGCTATTAAAATCTGACTTTTTAGGACACAGGCCTATTATCACTTTCTGATGGCTGATTGGTCACTGAAGGGAAAAATTAGGGCAATCGTGTAGTGTAGGGCCCCGGTTTTGTTTTTATCAAATTAGAATCAAGAATGTTTTTTATTTCTAAAAAATGACATTGTCAACTTAAACAGACTTCTCTCAATGTTTTGAACCATTTTTGGCAATTTTTGAAGAGTTTCTTGGGGTAGAAATTACGATTGTCCTACGCGGTTTACAGGCCAGTTGGTGTCGTGCAGCGCGACTTGTGTGCTCATGGTACACATGGTCCATCGCGCGGTGATCGCCATCTTTATTTTCGTGTTGCGTTTTGTCGTTGTCGTCGTCATTTTACCCCCAAATTTTCTTCACATATTAAAAACACTACCCTTTATCTATGACATACCTTACATTTAGGACCCATTCCTATATTTGAAAGACTCATCAAAACAGCCGACTAAATGACACTAAAAATTGACATTCTGATATTTCTTGACACATCTGAACAGGTGGTAATGACACCTTCTTTATTATCAAAACTTTAATTTTGTGGAAAGAGGGCAGGGCTTTGATTTATGAGGGAAATTAAGGGGTAGAACTAAAAGACGACGACAGCCAGAAAACAGACTCAAAAACCAAGATGGCAAATGTGAAAGCTAGATGCAATGTAAAAGCTCACTGCTGATTGGCTGATAAAAAAAAAAATATTTTACTTATTTTTTTTAGCAGCCAATCAGCATTGGGCTTTCATTGTGTTGGGCTTTCACTCGTGTTGTGAGAAATACAATGGGCACATCTCACGTTTTACTCCTAAAACTATGAGGCTCCACGTAGGCTCCACGTAGATGAAGAACCCCGCAAAATTGTTTGCAGCACAAAACACTAATTAAGTACAAAAACGTCCATCAAAATGCAGACATTTCCCACAGAACCACTGCACAGTTTGCCCCTAAACTCCGTACTATACCTCATGACATACTCACGTAATATACGCAGAACAAACATCGCTGGATTTTGTCGTTTTTTTGGCTAAAATGATGAAAAATATGCCCTTTCCGCACTGAGCCAACCTGACACTTGAAACGTGCACGCATATGATCCAGCGATGATTTTTCGGTTCGCTCGGAGCGCGCCGCGGGGGGTACGGTACTTGCACTTGTACGCATGCGCATACTATCATTTTCGCTTGTATCGTACCCTCCGCGGCGCGCTCCGAGCGAACCGAAAATCATCGCTGGATCATATGCGTGCACGTTTCAAGTGTCAGGTTGGCTCATTGCGGAAAGGGCATATTTTTCATAATTTTACCCACCAAAAAACGACAAAATCCAGCGATGTTTGTTCTGCGCATATACGTATGTCATGAGGTAACGTGCGGAGTTTAGGGGCAAACTGTGCAGCGGTTCTGTGGGGAATGTCTGCATTTTGATGGACGTTTTTGTACTTAATTAGAGTCTAGGAGTACTCACGTCACTCTGCAAAAAACGGTAGGAAAGTCACATTTTCTTTGAAAGTGTTTCAAACTTGCAACAAACATGAGTTTATCGGAGGGAAAAATGCTGCTTTAGCCTGCAAAAGTCACTTTGGTAATGGACAGTCATCTGCAAAAGTCAGTTTTGAACAGAACTCATAAAAAATAGAAGTGTCCTAAAAATAAGGATTACCCCTATATTACTTCTGAAATCAGAAGGCTTCTCTGACGGAGAGAAGCCTTCTGATTTCAGAAGTACCCCTATATATGTTCTCAATGTCACCAACTAGTTGGGGTGGTCGGAAAAAAATCCATACTGGGCCACCACTCAGAGTTCCTGCACAAAGTCTATGGGCAATGACAGAACACGTATTATCAAAGAATTTTTGCTCTCCTTAAAACAGTGTTTCTTCATCAGATTTACAACTTTGGGCAATGTTTGGTACTTTTCAGGTCATATTAAGGAATATGAGTGGTGGCCCAGTATGGACTTTTTTCCAGCATCTCAAACTTTTCACGAACACACATGACGAATTAGATACAATGATGCAACGCTATTATTGTCAATAGCGTTGTAAACGCACTGGCAGTCTACGGGAGTGCGGCCATGGCATGACGGCTACTTCTGCAGTACGTTTCACTTTCACTAAATAAAATAATGCAGATTTCACCAATAGCTATTAAAAACAAACAAACTAATGTTACCTTTAATTAAAACAAACTTGTAGTACTGATACTGACGTAATAAGAAAGTTTTCAGCCACTCGGAAGATCACGGGTAGCGCCAGATTTTCAAGAGTCGCGTGTTTATGTTGTTGTTGAATGCTGCCCTCATGTGTCCCTCACATGCAAGCTGTTTCGAAACCTCGGCCTTCGTCGCAGGTTCGCAGCTTCATCATTGAACTGGCATCCTTCTTTTTTTAACGAGATGCCTGCGTCTCCCGTAACGGAAGCCTAATAATACCTATTTGTCTCTTCTTATTTGACACCCCACGCTTTCTGAGTAGCTGTGTGGAAATTACATGATTATTCTTCTTCAAATTGGTTTAATAGAACAAGCCGCAGGGGAATGAATCGAAATTTGGAAAACCCACATTTTTCTTTTTTTTCTGGAGGGCGCTGTTTACGCTGAACACTAGTTTTTTCCCTGGCTTTGATATTTTCCCCAGAATTTATTTATGTGATTATTCAAGGCAAAGGAGTTGTTGAATATGGCTATTCATGTGGTAGGTACCCAAGATATTCTGGAAAATTATTTATATTTTTAAGTTGGACACCTCGTCGTAAGACTTTTTTAAACAAAAAGCAAAATGTGAAATCGCCCAGTTTCCGGACAAGCATGACAAGTCTTCACAATATCGAATGGCTGCTGCTCGCTATCCCTATGGCTAGTGATAGTGCTAGTAGGACTTTTTCGGAAAGATTCCCATATCTGGCCATCAATAATGTTTTCCTTCAGCGACCTATCAGCCATCAGAAAGTATGTCAAATTTAGCAGGGAATTTATTGGGGTATTTACTGAGAAAACACTTAGAAATTTTCAGACCAGTCTCATTGTAAACAACAGGATGACAAGTGATGGCCAGATGTGGGAATCTTTCCAAAAAGAATATGCTTCAAAAAGAATATGCTTAGGGTCCTGCTTTTTGAAAAAAAAAGGAAGCGGGAGACCCTTCTTCTTTTTTTTGTCCTCCCCAATGGTCGCCTGACCGGGCTATTTTTTAAGATGGCTGCCATTTTTTTTTTAAATGGCCGCCATTGGACTCGGCAAATTACATACCAGCTTTATATTAAAATGTGTTTATAGCCCCATGATGGAACAGATACAATGTCACTGATGTCACTGTTGAAATATTTTTAAAAGTTTGGTTTAAAAAAAAAAGAAGAACCTAAGGAGGCAGCCTCCAAAAAGGAAGCAGGCGGGGACGCTAGACAGGACGCTTTTTTTATTTTTTTATTTGGCCTAATTTGTTTCCCCCTCTCCACTTTGAAAACTTCTGTGAAGATTTAATTGGTGTTGCCGTTTCATACATGTACATTTTTTTTTTTTACATCACACATGTAAACTTGACGGTTGTCTCATTTTTTTTTTCAACTGTAGGCGCATCCATCAGTGCGGATGAAAGGCGCCAAGGCAGACTGGACGCCCATACAATGCACAGACAGGGAGTGTAGCCACTCCTTGATGAAGGCTCCGCATCTGCACTGTCCATTCTGCTCCCAGGACAGTCTCTTCACTGATGAGATTCTCCTCAAGGCGCACTACAGGGTCAAGCACGTGGATAAAGGCATCAACTTTGGGGGTGAGTTTGCATTTGGGAACAAGACCAAGCTTTCGCATACTTGTGACTGGATCCCAAGAAATAAGTTTTAGGTTAAGGACAATGTTTTCACTTTCTCTTCATGAGTCATGCTACAAGATGACTTGTGGTCCGTGTTTGTGAAAAGCTTTGTGAGTTGAATTAAGAAGTTGAAGGTAGTGGACAGCAGGACAAGGTAGTGGCATTTGTGGGGGTTTTATGAAATTGACAGATACCTGGGCTGGTTATTCTTAGCAGATATCAGTGTTCGATAAACTCAATTGTCACAGGCCATGCCCAAACGCTGACTGTATCTTGGAAAAAGCTTTGCATCCCTGCCTGAACAAGAGTTCTAACTCAGGTTAATAGCTTACTTGTGCCTGTTACAGCAAGAGAACCATATAAAAAGATCCATAGTTCATGTTTTGTCAAAGTGCATATGGCTGTCAGCTGTTGTCTTAATTGTCAAACCAATCCTCTACTGTATCCCTCCCCAGGTCTTAAAATATTGCGGTGATGTAGATCCTGCATCGTCCACGGCATCGTTCACGGCCTACGTCCCCTGCTGGGATGGCGAGTGTGAAGATCTACTTTGCGCCCATGAAGAAGCAACGACCAACGAAGACAGGGATAAAGCAGCCAATGATCTTTTCGGTAGGCTCTTTGAGAAATGAAGGCAGAGATGGACAGAGACTGTGGAATCGATGGATTTCACCCATTCCAGCTGTCGGGCGTGGCAAACCATTAACAAGCTCATGGGTAGGTCCACAACCCCAACACAATGTCCAATTACTGCAAATTCCATCGCGTATCAGCTGTTGAGCAACGGTCGCTTCCCCAATGCGAACAAGAACTTTACTAGAGTCACGTCGGAGAGAGTCAAGGAGCTGCGCCATGCGCAGGGGTGTGATCCCAACCTTTCAGGCGACTTCACGGCACACAAACTCTAGTTGGCCATCCAACGGCTAGAGACCGGCAAGGCTCCAGGCTGTTTGCCACGCACGCCCACAAGCTGCTCACGACATCGGCAGACGTCTCTAAGGCCGCCTGGGTAAAAACCAGCTGGAGAGTCCGGTGGACCTCAGCAGAACCATCTACCTAGGCTACACCGCTTCATAAACGACCCTAAGGATGTGTGCGGTCAAGACCTCCCACGAAAGCAGTGGACGACCCTCAACCATCTGAGGACTGGAGTCGGACGCTATGGTACATCCATGAAAAGCTGGGGATTGGCAGACAGCACTTCCTGCGACTGCAGAGAACCAATCCAGACAGTAGACCACATCATCACCACCTGCCCAAAACACCGGCCGCCTGATCAACCTGGAGGATGACACACTGGCCTGGCTCACCTCGACAGAGCTGCAAGTCTAAGGACATACATGTACAACAGAAGAAGTCGTCCTAAATTAACAACGCAATCTCCAGGTGCGTCTTGCACGACATCACGCAGTACGTGCGAACGCGCGCGCCAATCTCCATAAAAGGAGTTGTGTACATCTTACTCGCGAGCTAGACACTCCATTATTTAGCTATAGAGGGGTGTTTAAAAAACATGAAGTGAACTTGTTGAACAAAATCAGGGTTTTTTTACCAAAAAGGTTTGATTTCTTTTACCGAAAAAGTATTTATGAATGGGAATAAATATGTGTTTGGTCGGTATTAATCACTCTGTTTAAAAACTGGTTGGAGTCTGGGTGCTGATAATTACCCTCACCTTCGGCTCGGATTAAAACCGACCAAGCACACATTTATTCCTTTTAAACTGCATCAACAGTAATAAGCTGATCAATGTTTGCACATGTGGTTAAACTACCATGGTTCACTCAGAAAATGTTGTCAATTCCTGATGCTTGAATTCCTAAACTCATTGGACTTATTTATAGCTTTAACCATAACAGAACTCAACCCATCAAACCCCAACGACATGTTTTGTTGGAATCTGTCAGGATGGGTACAGTATCCCTAAACTGACAGTCTTTTACATTGGGTTGGCACACCTCCAGAATCAAAGTCAGAAATATGTGTGTGCAGTTTCCCATATGGTGTTGGAATTTGCAAGGATGGGTATGGTTCCTAGTAAATCATGCTAGGGATTTAGGGTCAAAAGACTCTATGAAATAAATTTCGCAATCAAACATTTGACTCAAGTATCCATTCTTTTGAGAATGATTAGACACACCTTTTTGGCTTAAAATGTTCGAAAATGCACTTATTTTTAGCCTTCACAGTTTCAGTGCTGCTTCAAGACAACTGAGTATGCCGTTGCTGTAATGTAATGGTCCCCTTGAATCTGCATGGGAAAAAAAACCCATGAAATAAATTTAATCAGTTGAAATGTATGTACCTTGTGAGCAGGTATGGTAGTTGTACAAGGATTTGGGTGGATTATATCAAATGCCAACACTTCGTGCCTTTTAAAATAATTAATTGTGAACCTAATTTTATCACTGTACGTTTGTGTCGTAAATTGAATCTTTTGCAACCCTGCAGGTTTTAGTCTCATTTTATCAACCTTAACGACTTCACTCCACCATTTTTACCCAGGATGTCAACCAGATCTTCACCACATACACCGACCCAGCACCCAACAGTGCCAGCCTGGTAACACACCTCATAGTCCCCCAGTCACAGCAGCCATCGGAGATGGACACATCATCCCCGAGCTATGAGCAGACTGACGGGCAGCAGCCGCAGATCGAGTACCAGTACGCCTGCATCAATGATCCGAGCCAGAGCACTGCCAATGGGGAAGGTAAGATGGTAAGAATATTAACCCTGACCCTCCAAGAATCCTGCAGCATCTACCCAGAGGTTAGGGAGGATAATGCCACCAGCAGTGAAGGATAATTAGAAGAAGCTGACTAAAAGCCAAGAGGGAAGCATTTGATGCAAGGAAGCCCACCTCCACAATTGATATATCATGAATCCATACGGAAGAGGGAATGGGTAGACAACAGTATGTTTAAAACAGTTGTCTTCACTCCTGCGCTTGTTTAGTCATGAAATGAATAAAATAACAACCAAAATGTCAGCATTTTTTTGAGGGGGTTGGAGCGGGTGAGGGCCGATATTGTCAGTGGATTTTACAAATTGGAATTTAAAGGTGCAAAGAGTGTGCCGTTTGTGTTTTTAAGTTGATGGATTTGGGAGTATTCAAGAAGATTCTAAGCAAATTGAAAAAAAAAAGAGTCAGGGTTGCAATACATTTTGAAAGCGGACTTCAACAGTTAATGAAATATTGGAATTTGTCCTTCACCTTGCCCACCTAATGTTAGGAATAAGGTTTGAAAAATGAGTGATTGCTTACACCCAGTTACATAAATTATGTGTTCTTGACACGCACGGCATCTCTTGGGACTTCCTTGCCTGTATCCTGTTTTTAAGGCTACAGATTATCTGTCCCATTGAAGCGCAACATACATGTCGACATTTCTACTCCATCAACTCCTGTCTTTCCCCTCTGTGTAGCCTTTACCCGGAGTGGCCTGAGGGACTTTCTATAATACAGGAATCAGTATCCAGGATAATTACTCAACCTTTCCCTCGACCGTTCTGTCCTCTCGTAAACAGTTGTCCTTATTGAGATACCAGACGAAGGAAGCAAAGGGGATTTGGAGGACGAGACTTGCTACACAGAGCACAACTTGTCGCTGCTGCTGCAGGAGAAGGAACGTCTGGAGAAGACTCTTGAGGAGGAGCGGACCACGTGGGCTCAGACAGAGCACAGGATGAAAGGCACTATAGAAAGGCTTCGTACAAAGGTGAGTGGGCATTCCATCTGGTCTTGGTCTAAGAATGAGTTTGGATCTTGTTCCCTGAATGCAACAGGTATCAAAGGCGTCAATCGCTTCTCAAAAGTGGGAGGGGAGGACAAACCTTGATCAGAACTAACGCAGGCACACTAATGCGACTGCATTCTTTCAGTGGTCAGATTTCTGTCAGGATGCCAGCTGTGGGCGATCATGGTGTGCTTTGTTGTTGTCATTGTTCTACATTTTCTACACGTTCTACGTTGTTCTATGCGCTGACGCTGCATATCATGTATGCAGACAAACCGTTCCACACATTTTGTACACAAGCTCAGATGTGTCGTTTATCCTTGTGTAGAAGATCCGTGGTTGCACTCATACTCTAGTTGCACTAAATAACTGGGCAACAACATATGTGCCTTCTTAAGCATTCATGCTCCAACTGCACACATCATCAAGTGCATCAATGTCAGACTTTGGTGTGTGCTGTCATGGTTGTGATTGGTTACACATCACGGGGCAGAGCCTAATGGATTGGTCTATTAAAATTCCATCTGTAAACAAATAATTTCTCTGCCCATCCTTCTTGCCCTCCAGGTTGAGTATTTGTCCAACACAAACACGTCACTCAAGCAGCAGCTGTCCATGATTCACACGTCCAGTTTGAAACGTTACTGCAACACATGTCTGAGGAGCACACCCAGCTGCTGCACCACCATCTAGCACAGCTGCGGCTGTACGCTCAGGCCTGCGCATTATCCAAACCAGCCCCCGAGGAATCTGCAGCCGAATCTACAGTCTTGGTACCAGACCTGGCTGACCAATCACAGGACATTTCACACATGGCCATGATGTCTTCCTCTGAGGACAGTCTTGGGAACATGGAGCAGACAGTCGTCATGACAATAACGTCGGAGGAGGATTCAGAGCCGCTTGGGAACATCGTGGATAACCCTGGAGATACCATGAGACACGATGTCTTGCCTTTGGCCAAAAAAAAAAAGTCTCCGGTTTCTGGTATGGAGCTTGCTCCAAAAGTGGTGCGGCGACGCGGCTTTTTTTTTTTTTTTACCTGTTTTTTTTTTTTTTTTTTTGGCTTCAAATATCGGCTGATGACTGCAAATGGTGACCGACTAAACTTAGTGCAAATATATGGGAGTCCAGAGAGGCCACATAAATCTTATTCTCGATCATAACCCCTTCTAAAAACACGTTAAAATTGTGCAGCAGCAGAATTCCAGTCAAACCTGTGAGTTTGGCGGTTTTGAAACATCATCTTGTATTGAAAAAAAACTTTTTCATTTTGCCGACGCGCATGGCTACGGCGACGTGCGCATACCAGAAACCGGAGACTTTTTTTTTTTGGCCTTTGGATAAGGACATTCAGTTGTCACCAAATGACATTCTGTACCAACTGACAAGCGAGGGACTATTACCAAGACATGCCACCTCTGTGTCGGGTCACGTTTATCAATCAGGTAGAACTCATCCACGTCACAACACAGGCTGTGGTGTCACGCAACAGGATTTTCACAAGAACAAAAGTTTGAAATTGGTTCTTTCCAACAGCACGCCAAAAATATTCTGCCCCGACGGCTTCGACAAAAGAATGTTTGAAGACGACATGTCAAATGAGGGACCACTATTAAAACGTGGGAGAACTAACAGCCTGAAAGCCACTTAACTAAATAAAACCGGACATATTTTGTAAACAGTGTACACTCAGTGTTGTCTGAGGGCTTAGTTGGGGGGGGGGGAGAACTTGAACTAATGAGTTGAGTCTTCATGGAAGTTTGTCTTACCTGAATGAAAAATTTTACCAAAGAAACTGGCCTTGGTCTCTCCTATCTTTTCGAGTTCTCGATGGGTAATCTCGAATCCGCTCAGTGAATGGGCGTCGTTGTAGGCCCAAACAGATCCACGTAGGTCCTCAAACACTTTATATATCTATTACTGAAACATAAACGATGCAATTATTTTTAACATTGAAACATTCGGTCGTATGTATAAAAACTGGCATTTGCTTTTTTTTTTACTGCGTATTTTTAAGCATAACTTTTATTTGCGTGAATAAAAATGAGAGCAAATGCTTTCACTATTTGCTTCAAGCTAAAAGTATTTGCTTTTTTACATTTTGGCTTTTGCTAGACTAGAAGTGTGGACTGGTTTCAAACTTGAAAAAAAATATAAAGTTTCAATGGACCTCAAAATTAATAAAATTTTAAAATCTAAAACTCCAACTGTGGGAATTGAACCAGCAACCTTCAGAAGTTCAGATTTAGGGTCATCAGTCCGTATTACTTTATTAAGCACAACTTCACACTATTTTGTGGTTACAAAATTAACTGTAAAGTTTCAATTGACCTAAAAAGTAATAAACTTTTGAAATCTAAAAATCCCAGCATGGGAATGAACCTGCAACATTTAGATTTAGAGTCAACATTCTGAACCACTGCACTAAGCATAATTTCATGCTTTTTAGTGGTTACGGAATTGACTATAAAGTTTCAATTTACCCAAAAAGAAATAATATTTTTAAAATGTTAAAATATCCACCCTGGATTTGAACCCACAACCTTCAGATTGAGAGTCAGCAGTCTGAACCACTGCACTAAGCATAATTTCACACTTTTTGTGTATACGAAATTGACTATAAAGTTTCAATTTACCCAAAAAGAAATAATATTTTTAAAATGTTAAATTCCCACCCTGGATTTGAACCCACAACCTTCAGATTGAGAGTCAGCAGTCCGTACCACTGCACTAGGCATAATTTCATGCTTTTTGTGGTTACGAAATTATTTATAAAGTTTCAATTTACCCCAAAAGAAATGAAATTTTAAAAATGTTTAATTCCCACCTTGGATTTGAACCCACAACCTACAGATTTAGAGTCAGCAGTCTGAACCACTGCACTAAGCATCATTTCACACTTTTTAGTGATTACAACATTAACTATAAAGTTTCAATTTACCCCAAAAGAAATAAAATTTTAAAATGTAAAATTCCCACCGTGGATTTGAACCCGCAACCTCCAGATTTAGAGTCAGCAGTCCATACCACTGCACTAAGCATAATTTCATGCTTTTTGTGGTTACGAAATAATTTATAAAGTTTCAATTTACCCCAAAAGAAATAAAATTTTAAAATATAAAATTCCCACCCTGGATTTGAACCCACAACCTCCAGATTTAGAGTCAGCAGTCCGTACCATTGGACTAAGCATAATTTCACACTTTTGAGTGGTTACGAAATTGACTATAAAGTTTCAATTTAACCAAAAAGAAATAAAATTTTAATATCTAAAATTCCCACCCTGGATTTGAACCTGCAACCTTCAGATTTAGAGTCTGCAGTCTGAACCACTGCATTCAGCAATATTTCACACTTTTTAGTGGTTACGAAATTAACTATAATGTTTCAATTTACCCAAAAAGAAATAAAATTTAAAAATGTAAAATTCCCACCCTGGATTTGAACCCGCAACCTCCAGATTTAGCGTCAGCTGTCCGTACCATTGGACTAAGCATAATTTCACACTTTTTAGTGGTTACGAAATTGACAAAGTTTCAATTTACTCAAAAAGAAATAATATTTTTAAAATGTTAAATTCCCACCTTGGATTTGAACCCACAACCTCCAGATTTAGAGTCAGCAGTCCGTACCATTGGACTAAGCATAATTTCACACTTTTTAGTGCTTACGAAATTGACTATAAAGTTTCAATTCACCCCAAAAGAAATAAAAATTTAATATCTAAAATTCCCACCCTGGATCTGAACCCGCAACCTTCAGATTTAGAGTCAGCAGTCTGAACCACTGCACTAAGCATGATTTCATGTTTTTTGTGGTTACGAAATTAACTATAAAGTTTCAATTCACCCCAAAAGAAATAAAATTTTAAAACATAAAATTCCCACCCTGGATTTGAACCCACAACCTTCAGATTTAGAGTCAGTAGTCTAAACCACTGCACTAAGCATATTTTCACACTTTTTAGTGGTTACGAAATTAACTAAAAAGTTTCAGTTTACCCAAAAAGAAATAAAATTTTAAAATGTAAAATTCCCACCCTGGATTTGAACCCGCAACCTCCAGATTTAGAGTCAGCAGTCCATACCATTGGACTAAGCATCATTTCACACTTTTTAGTGATTACAAAATTAACTATAAAGTTTCAGCTTACCCCAAAAGAAATAAAATTTTAAAATGTAAAATTCCCAACCTGGATTTGAACCCACAACCTCCAGATTTAGAGTCAGAAGTCCGTACCATTGGTACAAGCATAATTTCACACTTTTTAGTGGTTACAAAATTAACTATGAAGTTTCAATTTACCCCAAAAGAAATAAAAATTTTAAAATGTTTAATTCCCACCCTGGATTTGAACCCACAACCTACAGATTTAGAGTCAGCAGTCTGAACCACTGCACTAAGCATAATTTCATGCTTTTTGTGGTGACGAAATTAACTATAAAGTTTCAATTTACCCCAAAAGAAATAAAATTTTAAAATGAAAAATTCCCACCCTGGATTTGAACCCGCAACCTCCAGATTTAGCGTCAGCAGTCCGTACCATTGGACTAAGCATAATTTCACACTTTTTAGTGGTTACGAAATTGACAAAGTTTCAATTTACTCAAAAAGAAATAATATTTTTAAAATGTTAAATTCCCACCTTGGATTTGAACCCACAACCTCCAGATTTAGAGTCAGCAGTCCGTACCATTGGACTAAGCATAATTTCACACTTTTTAGTGGTTACGAAATTGACTATAAAGTTTCAATTCACCCCAAAAGAAATAAAATTTTAATATCTAAAATTCCCACCCTGGATCTGAACCCGCAACCTTCAGATTTAGAGTCAGCAGTCTGAACCACTGCACTAAGCATGATTTCATGCTTTTTGTGGTTACGAAATTAACTATAAAGTTTCAATTTACCCCAAAAGAAATAAAATTTTAAAATATAAAATTCCAACCCTGGATTTGAACCCACAACCTTCAGATTTAGAGTAAGCAGTCTGAGCCACTGCTCTAAGCAATATTTCACACTTTTTTAGTGGTTACGAAATTAACTATAATGTTTCAATTTACCCAAAAAGAAATCAAATTTTAAAATGTAAAATTCCCACCCTGGATTTGAACCTGCAACCTCCAGATTTAGCTTCAGCAGTCAGTACCATTGGACTAAGCATAATTTCACACTTTTTATTGGTTACGAAATTAACTATAAAGTTTCAATTTACCCAAAAAGAAATAATATTTTTAAATTTTAAATTCCCACCTTGGATTTGAACCCACAACCTTCAGATTGAGAGTGAGCAGTCCGTACCATTGGACTAAGCATAATTTCACACTTTTTAGTGGTTACGAAATTAACTATAAAGTTTCAATTTACCACAAAATAAATAAAATTTTAAAATTCAAAATTCCCACCCTGCATTTGAACCTGCAACCTTCAGATTTAGCGTCAGCAGTCCGAACCACTGCACTAAGCAATATTTCACACTTTTTAGTGGTAACGAAATTGACTATAATGTTTCAATTTACCCAAAAAGAAATAAAATTTAAAAATGTAAAATTCCCACCCTGGATTTGAACCCGCAACCTCCAGATTTAGCGTCAGCAGTCCGTACCATTTCACACTTTTGAGTGGTTACGAAACTGACAAAGTTTCAATTTACTCAAAAAGAAATAATATTTTTAAAATGTTAAATTCCCACTTTGGATTTGAACCCACAACCTCCAGATTTAGAGTCAGCAGTCCGTACCATTGGACTAAGCATAATTTCACACTTTTTAGTGCTTACGAAATTGACTATAAAGTTTCAATTCACCCCAAAAGAAATAAAATTTTAATATCTAAAATTCCCACCCTGGATCTGAACCTGCAACCTTCAGATTTAGAGTCAGCAGTCTGAACCACTGCACTAAGCATGATTTCATGCTTTTTGTGGTTACGAAATTAACTATAAAGTTTCAATTTACCCCAAAAGAAATAAAATTTTAAAATATAAAATTCCCACTCTCGATTTGAACCCACAACCTTCAGATTTAGAGTCAGCAGTCTAAACCACTGCACTAAGCATAATTTCACTCTTTTTAGTGGTTACGAAATTAACTAAAAAGTTTCAGTTTACCCAAAAAGAAATAAAATTTTAAAATGTAAAATTCCCACCCTGGATTTGAACCCCCAACCTCCAGATTTAGAGTCAGCAGTCCATACCATTGGACTAAGCATCATTTCACACTTTTTAGTGATTACAAAATTAACTATAAAGTTTCAGCTTACCCCAAAAGAAATAAAATTTTAAAATGTAAAATTCCCAACCTGGATTTGAACCCACAACCTCCAGATTTAGAGTCAGCAGTCCGTACCATTGGTACAAGCATAATTTCACACTTTTTAGTGGTTACAAAATTAACTATAAAGTTTCAATTTAACCCAAAAGAAATAAAAATTTTAAAATGTTTAATTCCCACCCTGGATTTGAACCCACAACCTACAGATTTAGAGTCAGCAGTCTGAACCACTGCACTAAGCATAACTTCATGCTTTTTGTGGTGACGAAATTAACTATAAAGTTTCAATTTACCCCAAAAGAAATAAAATTTTAAAATGTAAAATTCCCATCCTGGATTTGAACCCGCAAACCTTCGGATTTAGAGTCAGCAGTCTGAACCACTACACTAAGCATGATTTCATGCTTTTTGTGGTTACGAAATTAACTATAAAGGTTCAATTTACCCCAAAAGAAATAAAATTTTAAAATATAAAATTCCCACCCTGGATTTGAACCTGCAACCTTCAGATTTAGAGTCAGCAGTCTGAGCCACTGCACTAAGCAATATTTCACACTTTTTAGTGGTGACAAAATTAACTATAATGTTTCAATTTACCCCAAAAGAAATAAAATTTAAAAATGTAAAATTCCTACCCTGGATTTGAACACGCAACCTCCAAACTTAGCGTCAGCAGTCCGTACCATTGGACTAAGCATAATTTCACACTTTTCAGTGGTTACGAAATTGACTCTAAAGTTTTAATTTACCCAAAAAGAAATAATAATTTTAAAATGTTAAATTCCCACCCTGGATTTGAACCTGCAACCTTCAGATTTAGAGTCAGCAGTCTTAACCACTGCACTAAGCATAATTTTACACTTTTTAGTGGTTACGAAATTGACTATAAAGTTTCAATTTACCACAAAAGAAATAAAATTTATAAATTTAAAATTCTCACCCTGGATTTGAACCTGCAACCTTCAGATTTAGAGTCAGCAGACTTAACCACTGCACTAAGCATAACTTCACACTTTTTAGTGGTTACGAAATTGACTATAAAGTTTCAATTTACCCAAAAAGAAATATAATTTTAATATCTAAAATTCTCACCCTGGATTTGAACCTGCAACCTTCAGATTTAGAGTCAGCAGTCTGAACCACTGCACTAAGCATGATTTCATGCTTGTTGTGGTTACGAAATTAACTATAAAGTTTCAATTTACCCCAAAACAAATAAAATTTTAAATATAAAATCCCCACCCTGGATTTGAACCCACAACCTTCAGATTTAGAGTCAGCAGTCTAAACCACTGCACTTAACATAATTTCACACTTTTTGTGGTTACGAAATTAACTATAAAGTTTCAGTTTACCCAAAAAGAAATAAAATTTTAAAATGTAAAATTCCCACCCTGGATTTAAACCCACAACCTCCAGATTTAGAGTCAGCAGTCCATACCATTGGACTAAGCATCATTTCACACTTTTTAGTGATTACAACATTAACTATAAAGTTTCAATTTACCCCAAAAGAAATAAAATTTTAAAATGTAAAATTCCCACCCTGGATTTGAACCCGCAACCTCCAGATTTAGCGTCAGCAGTCCGAACCATTGGACTAAGCATAATTTCACACTTTTTAGTGGTTACAAAATTAACTATAAAGTTTCAATTTACCACAAAAGAAATAAAATTTAAAAATTTAAAATTCCCACCCTGGATTTGAACCTGCAACCTTCAGATTTAGAGTCAGCAGTCTTAACCACTGCACTAAGCATAACTTCACACTTTTTAGTGGTTACGAAATTGACTATAAAGTTTCAATTTACCTCAAAAGAAATAAAATTTAAAAATGTAAAATTCCCACCCTGGATTTGAACCTGCAACCTTCAGATTTAGAGTCAGCAGTCTTAACCATTGGACTAAGCATAATTTCACACTTTTTAGTGGTCATGAAATTAACTATAAAGTTTCAATTTACCCAAAAAGAAATAAAATTTGAAAATGTAAAATTCCCATCCTGGATTTGAACCCGCAAACCTTCAGATTTAGAGTCAGCAGTCTGAACCACTACACTAAGCATGTTTTCATGCTTTTTGTGGTTACGAAATTAACTATAAAGTTTCAATTTACCCCAAAAGAAATAAAATTTTAAAATCTAAAATCTCACCCTGGATTTGAACCTGCAACCTTCAGATTTAGAGTCAGCAGTCTGAGCCACTGCACTAAGCAATATTTCACACTTTTTAGTGGTGACAAAATTAACTATAATGTTTCAATTTACCCAAAAAGAAATCAAATTTAAAAATGTAAAATTCCCACCCTGGATTTGAACCCGCAACCTCCAGATTTAGCGTCAGCAGTCCGTACCATTGGACTAAGCATAATTTCACACTTTTTAGTGGTTACGAAATTGACAATAAAGTTTCAATTTACCCAAAAAGAAATAATATTTTTAAAATCTTGAATTCCCACCTTGGATTTGAACCCACAACCTTCAGATTGAGAGTCAGCAGTCCGTACCATTGGACTAAGCATAATTTCACACTTTTTAGTGGTTACGAAATTAACTATAAAGTTTCAATTTACCTCAAAAGAAATAAAATTTAAAAATTTAAAATTCCCACCCTGGATTTGAACCTGCAACCTTCAGATTTAGAGTCAGCAGTCTTAACCACTGCACTAAGCATAATTTTACACTTTTTAGTGGTTACGAAATTGACTATAAAGTTTCAATTTACCCAAAAAGAAATAAAATTTTTAATATCTAAAATTCCCATCCTGGATCTGAACCCGCAACCTACAGATTTAGAGTCAGCAGTCTGAACCACTGCACTAAGAATGATTTCATGCTTTTTGTGGTTACGAAATTAACTATAAAGTTTCAGTTTACCCAAAAAGAAATCAAATTTTAAAATGTAAAATTCCCACCCTGGATTTGAACCCGCAACCTCCAGATTTAGAGTCAGCAGTCCATACCATTGGACTAAGCATCATTTAACACTTTTTAGTGATTACAAAATTAACTATAAAGTTTCAGCTTACCCCAAAAGAAATAAAATTTTAAAATGTAAAATTCCCAACCTGGATTTGAACCCACAACCTCCAGATTTAGAGTCAGCAGTCCGTACCATTGGTACAAGCATAATTTCACACTTTTTAGTGGTTACAAAATTAACTATAAAGTTTCAATTTAACCCAAAAGAAATAAAAATTTTAAAATGTTTAATTCCCACCCTGGATTTGAACCCACAACCTACAGATTTAGAGTCAGCAGTCTGAACCACTGCACTAAGCATAACTTCATGCTTTTTGTGGTGACGAAATTAACTATAAAGTTTTAATTTACCCCAAAAGAAATAAAATTTTAAAATGTAAAATTCCCATCCTGGATTTGAACCCGCAAACCTTCAGATTTAGAGTCAGCAGTCTGAACCACTACACTAAGCATGATTTCATGCTTTTTGTGGTTACGAAATTTAACTATAAAGGTTCAATTTACCCCAAAAGAAATAAAATTTTAAAATATAAAATTCCCACCCTGGATTTGAACCTGCAACCTTCAGATTTAGAGTCAGCAGTCTGAGCCACTGCACTAAGCAATATTTCACACTTTTTAGTGGTGACAAAATTAACTATAATGTTTCAATTTACCCCAAAAGAAATAAAATTTAAAAATGTAAAATTCCTACCCTGGATTTGAACACGCAACCTCCAAACTTAGCGTCAGCAGTCCGTACCATTGGACTAAGCATAATTTCACACTTTTCAGTGGTTACGAAATTGACTCTAAAGTTTTAATTTACCCAAAAAGAAATAATAATTTTAAAATGTTAAATTCCCACCCTGGATTTGAACCTGCAACCTTCAGATTTAGAGTCAGCAGTCTTAACCACTGCACTAAGCATAATTTTACACTTTTTAGTGGTTACGAAATTGACTATAAAGTTTCAATTTACCACAAAAGAAATAAAATTTATAAATTTAAAATTCTCACCCTGGATTTGAACCTGCAACCTTCAGATTTAGAGTCAGCAGACTTAACCACTGCACTAAGCATAACTTCACACTTTTTAGTGGTTACGAAATTGATTATAAAGTTTCAATTTACCCAAAAAGAAATATAATTTTAATATCTAAAATTCTCACCCTGGATTTGAACCTGCAACGTTCAGATTTAGAGTCAGCAGTCTGAACCACTGCACTAAGCATGATTTCATGCTTGTTGTGGTTACGAAATTAACTATAAAGTTTCAATTTACCCCAAAACAAATAAAATTTTAAATATAAAATCCCCACCCTGGATTTGAACCCACAACCTTCAGATTTAGAGTCAGCAGTCTAAACCACTGCACTTAACATAATTTCACACTTTTTGTGGTTACGAAATTAACTATAAAGTTTCAGTTTACCCAAAAAGAAATAAAATTTTAAAATGTAAAATTCCCACCCTGGATTTAAACCCACAACCTCCAGATTTAGAGTCAGCAGTCCATACCATTGGACTAAGCATCATTTCACACTTTTTAGTGATTACAACATTAACTATAAAGTTTCAATTTACCCCAAAAGAAATAAAATTTTAAAATGTAAAATTCCCACCCTGGATTTGAACCCGCAACCTCCAGATTTAGCGTCAGCAGTCCGTACCATTGGACTAAGCATAATTTCACACTTTTTAGTGGTTACAAAATTAACTATAAAGTTTCAATTTACCACAAAAGAAATAAAATTTAAAAATTTAAAATTCCCACCCTGGATTTGAACCTGCAACCTTCAGATTTAGAGTCAGCAGTCTTAACCACTGCACTAAGCATAACTTCACACTTTTTAGTGGTTACGAAATTGACTATAAAGTTTCAATTCACCCCAAAACAAATAAAATTTTAAAATATAAAATCCCCACCCTGGATTTGAACCCACAACCTTCAGATTGAGAGTCAGCAGTCCGTACCATTGGACTAAGCATAATTTCACACTTTTGAGTGGTTACGAAATTGACTATAAAGTTTCAATTTACCTCAAAAGAAATAAAATTTAAAAATGTAAAATTCCCACCCTGGATTTGAACCTGCAACCTTCAGATTTAGAGTCAGCAGTCTTAACCATTGGACTAAGCATAATTTCACACTTTTTAGTGGTCATGAAATTAACTATAAAGTTTCAATTTACCCAAAAAGAAATAAAATTTGAAAATGTAAAATTCCCATCCTGGATTTGAACCCGCAAACCTTCAGATTTAGAGTCAGCAGTCTGAACCACTACACTAAGCATGTTTTCATGCTTTTTGTGGTTACGAAATTAACTATAAAGTTTCAATTTACCCCAAAAGAAATAAAATTTTAAAATGTAAAATTCCCACCCCGGATTTGAACCCGCAACCTCCAGATTTAGAGTCAGCAGTCTGAGCCACTGCACCAAGCAATATTTCACACTGTTTAGTGGTGACAAAATTAACTATAATGTTTCAATTTACTCAAAAAGAAATCAAATTTAAAAATGTAAAATTCCCAGCCTGGATTTGAACCCGCAACCTACAGAATTAGCGTCAGCAGTCCAAACCATTGGACTAAGCATAATTTCACACTTTTTAGTGGTTACGAAATTGACAATAAAGTTTCAATTTACCCAAAAAGAAATAATATTTTTAAAATGTTAAATTCCCACCTTGGATTTGAACCCACAACCTTCAGATTGAGAGTGAGCAGTCCGTACCATTGGACTAAGCATAATTTCACACTTTTTAGTGGTTACGAAATTAACTATAAAGTTTCAATTTACCACAAAAGAAATAAAATTTAAAAATTTAAAATTCCCACCCTGGATTTGAACCTGCAACCTTCAGATTTAGAGTCAGCAGTCTTAACCACTGCACTAAGCATAATTTTACACTTTTTAGTGGTTACGAAATTGACTATAAAGTTTCAATTTACCCAAAAAGAAATAAAATTTTTAATATCTAAAATTGCCATCCTGGATCTGAACCCGCAACCTTCAGATTTAGAGTCAGCAGTCTGAACCACTGCACTAAGCATGATTTCATGCTTTTTGTGGTTACGAAATTAACTATAAAGTTTCAGTTTACCCAAAAAGAAATCAAATTTTAAAATGTAAAATTCCCACCCTGGATTTGAACCCGCAACCTCCAGATTTAGAGTCAGCAGTCCATACCATTGGACTAAGCATCATTTAACACTTTTTAGTGATTACAAAATTAACTATAAAGTTTCAATTTACCCCAAAAGAAATAAAATTTTAAAACGTAAAATTCCCACCCTGGATTTGAACCCACAACCTCCAGATTTAGCGTCAGCAGTCCGTACCATTGGTACAAGCATAATTTCACACTTTTTAGTGGTTATGAAATTAACTATAAAGTTTCAATTTACCCCAAAAGAAATAAAAATTTTAAAATGTTTAATTCCCACCCTGGATTTGAACCCACAATCTACAGATTTAGAGTCAGCAGTCTGAACCACTGCACTAAGCATAATTTCATGCTTTTAAGTGGTTACGAAATTAACTTTTAAGTTTCAATTTACCCCAAAAGAAATAAAAATTTTAAAATGTTTAATTGCCACCCTGGATTTGAACCCACAACCTACAGATTTAGAGTCAGCAGTCTGAACCACTGCACTAAGCATAATTTCATGCTTTTTGTGGTGACGAAATTAACTATAAAGTTTCAATTTACCCCAAAAGAAATAAAATTTTAAAATGTAAAATTCCCACCCTGCATTTGAACCCGCAACCTTCAGATTTAGAGTCAGCAGTCTGAACCACTACACTAAGCATGATTTCATGCTTTTTGTGGTTACGAAATTAACTATAAAGTTTCAATTTACCCCAAAAGAAATAAAATTTAAAAATGTAAAATTCCAACCCTGGATTTGAACCCGCAACCTCCAGATTTAGAGTCAGCAGTCCATACCATTAGACTAAGCATAATTTCACACTTTTGAGTGGTTACGAAATTGACTATAAAGTTTCAATTTACCCAAAAAGAAATAAAATGTTAAAATGTAAAATTCCCACCCTGGATTTGAACCCACAATCTTCAGATTTAGAGTCAGCAGTCCGTACCATTGGACTAAGCACAATTTCACACTTTTGAGTGGTTACGAAATTGACTATAAAGTTTCAATTTACCCAAAAAGAAATAAAATTTGAAAATATAAAATTCTCACCCTGGATTTGAACATGCAACCTTCAGATTTAGAGTCAGCAGTCTGAACCACTGCACTAAGCATAATTTTACACTTTTTAGTGGTTACAAAATCAACTATAAAGTTTCAATTTACCCAAAAAGAAATCAAATTTTAAAAAGTAAAATCACCCTGGATTTGAACCCACAACCTTCAGATTGAGAGTCAGCAGTCCGTACCATTGAACTAAGCATAATTTCACACTTTTTTAGAGGTTACAAAATTAACTATTAAGTTTAAATATACCCAAAAAGAAATAAAATTTAAACATCTAAAATTACCCCCCCCCCCTGGATTCGAACCCACAACCTTCAGATTTAGAGTCAGCAGTCTGAACCACTGCACTAAGCATGATTTCATGCTTTTTGTGGTTACGAAATTAACTATAAAGTTTCAATTTACCCAAAAAGAACTAAAATTTTAAAAACTACAATTCCCACCCGGACTTGAACCCACAACCTTCAGATTTAGAGTCAGCAGTCCATACCATTGGACTAAGCATAATTTCACACTTTTGAGTGGTTACGAAATTGACTATAATGTTTCAATTTACCCAAAAAGAAATAAAATTTTAAAATGTAACATTCCCACCCTGGATTTGAACCCATAACCTTCAGATTTAGAGTCAGCATTGCGTACCATTGGACTAAGCATAATTTCACACTTTTTAGTGGTTACGAAATAACTATAAAGTTTCAATTTACCCAAAAAGAAATAAAAATTTTAAATCTACAATTCCCACCCTGGATTTGAACCCGCAACCTTCAGATTTAGAGTCAGCAGTCTGAACCACTGCACTAAGCATAATTTCATGCTTTTGGTGGTTACGAAATTAACTATAAAGTTTCAATTTACCAAAAAAAAATAATATTTTGTAATGAAAAATTCCCACCCTGGATTTGAACCCACAACCCACAGATTTATTGGACAAAGCATAATTTCACACTTTTTAGTGGTTACAAAATTTACTATCAAGTTTCAATTTCCCAAAAAGAAATACATTTTTAAAATGTAAAATTCCCACCCTGAATTTGAACCCGCAACCTCCAGATTTAGAGTCAGCAGTTCGTACCACTGCACTAAGCATAATTTCATGATTTTCAAGGGTTACGAAATTAACTATAATGTTTCCCTTTACCACAAAAGAAATAAAATTTTAAAATGTAACATTCCCACCCCGGATTTGAACCCACAACCTTCAGTTTTAGTCAGTAGTGCGTACCATTGGACTAAGCATAATTTCACACTTTTTAGTGTTTACGAAATTAACTATAAAGTTTCAATTTACCCCCCCAAAAATAAAGTTTTAAAATCTGAAGTTTCCACCCTGGATTTGAACCCACAACCTTCAGATTTAGAGTCAGCAGTGCATACCATTGGAATAAGCATAATTTCACATTTTTTAGTGGTTACGAAATTAACTATAAAGTTTCAATTTACCCCAAAAGAAATAAAATTTTAAAATCCAAAATCCCCCCCCCCCCCCCGGACTTGAACCCACAACCTTCAGATTTAGAGACAGCAGTCTGAACCACTGCACTGAGCATAATTTCATGCTTTTAAGTGGTTACGAAATTAACTATAAAGTTTCAATTTACCCAAAAAGAAATAAAATTTGAAAATGTAACATTCCCACCCTGGATTTGAACCCGCAACCTTCAGATTTAGAGTCAGCACTCCGTACCATTGCACTAAGCATAATTTCACACTTTTTAGTGGTTACAAACTTAACTATCAAGTTTCAATTTACCCCAAAAAGAAATGAAATTTTAAATCTAGGATTTCCCCCCCCCCTGGATTCGAACCCACAACCTTCAGATTTAGAGTCAGCAGTCTGAACCACTGCACTAAGCATAATTTCATGCTTTTAAGTGGTTACGAAATTAACTATAAAGTTTCAATTCACCCAAAAAGAAATAAAATTTTAAAATATACAATTCCCACCCTGGATTTGAACCCGCAACCTCCAGATTTAGAGTCAGCAGTCTGAACCACTGAACTAAGCATAATTTCATGCTTTTAAGTGGTTACGAAATTAACTATAAAGTTTCAATTTACCCAAAAAGAAATAAAATTTTAAAATCTACAATTCCCACCCTGGATTTGAACCCGCAATCTTCAGATTTAGAGTCAGCAGTCTGAACCACTGCACTAAGCATAATTTCATGCTATTAAGTGGTTACGAAATTAACTATAAAGTTTAAATTTACCCAAAAAGAAATATAATTTTAAAATGTAAAATTCCCACCCTGGATTTGAACCCACAACCCCCAGATTTAGAGTCGGCAGTCCGTACCATTGGACTAAGCATAATTTCACACTTTTTAGTGGTTACGAAATTTACTATCAAGTTTCAATTTACCCAAAAAGAAATAAAATTTTAAAATGTAAAATTCCCACCCTGAATTTGAACCCGCAACCACGAGATTTAGAGCCAGCAGTCCGTACCACTGCACTAAGCATAATTTCATGATTTTCAAGGGTTACGAAATTAACTATAAAGTTTCAATTTACCTAAAAAGGAATACAATTTTAAATGTAACATTCCCAACCTGGATTTGAACCCACAACCTTCAGAGTTAGAGTCAGCAGTCTGAACCACTGCACTTAGCATAATTTCATGCTTTTTAGTGGTTTCAAAATTAACTATAAAGTTTCAATTTACCCAAAAAGAAATAAAATTTTAATATCTAAAATTCCCACCCTGGATTTGAACCCACAACCTTCAGATTTAGAGTCAGCAGTCCGTACCATTGGACTAAGCATAATTTTACACTTTTAGTGGTTACAAAATTAACTATAATGTTTCAATTTACCCAAAAAGAAATAAAATTTAAAATCTAAAATCCCCCCCCCCCCCCCGCCCAGCATCGAACATGCAACCTTCAGATTTAAAGTCACCAGTCCGAACATAGGAAAAAGTACAATTTCACACTATTTAGTGATCTGATTTTTGTTGTTACAGTTAATGATTTTTTTATTTCCATTAAATATTGGGGCGTTCATGTTTGCTTTTACAATAATTTACAAACTTTTCAGATTATTTTTATCTAATTAATTTCGTATGATTAATGTATGTAATTTCTCTTGGCACAATTTACTGAGCTGTTCAAGAAACTGCGCAAGGTGGGAATTTGTACTTAATTTTAAACCAGGGTTTTTGGGTGTAGCGTCTGGTGTGGCAAACTCCGCAATGAGACAGACATCCTCAGCCGACCCAACTTAAGTCCACCATTGACCAGTCGGATTGTCAGACAGGTCACAAATCCCCGAGAAAATGTAGGGATGCCATTTGTAAATTTGGCTGCACGCAGGTTTGGCATTACTCTTGCTCGATGCTAAACAGAGTGTGGCTTTGTACATTGCCGCATTTTGGGGTCCTGGCCATACCCTACATAATGCGTCGTTTATGCAGCTCCCTCTCAACCATGTCAACACGTACCACCGGTACGTGGTGCATGCACTGGTGACTCATGCAGTGAATAAGAAGAGTTCCAACGTTGGTGACACCTACCGTGTCATAAGGGCCCCGCCTGGTGCTCTGGCGGAGGGGCTCCGGCGGCGCGCACCTGACCTGGTTTTGAGTCTGGCTAGTGTGCGCTCCGGAAATAGGCTCTATAAATAGGTTGTTTCAGTGGGTTTCTTTTGTTGGGGGACATGGGAAAGGTTTGGCAAGATGCCGGGGTCATTGCAAGTTGTTACAATTGTATACATTTGTTCAGACTGTGTGTATTTCTATGCTGGGAATCAGCAGTTGTGGTACTGGTAGCAGTGTGGCAGGTTGACCACAGAGTTGTTGTTGTTGTTGTTGTTGTTGTTGGGCAGATCCAGACTGCCATTTGCCAGGGGGGGGGGGCTAGAATTGTAATAAAGGGTGCAGGACCTGCGAGCGCCGAGTGCGAAGCCCTTACGGCATGGGGTCCGGGGCCCACTCAAGGGCCCCGAAAAAATTTGGATTTTAGATGCTCTGTGGTGCAATCTGAGGACATTCCTGGCCACTTTCCACCGTTTAGAAAACATTTTAAACATCGAAAATTCCATTTAAATTTATTTTTTGTGCCTATAAGCTTTGTTATGTTCTCAAAGTTGAGAACCATGCTCCATCTCCGTATTTTTTCACAAATATTAGTTTGGAAAGGGATTTTAGGCCACTGGTAGTCCGACCCTCAGCCATTTGCTGCTGAAGGTACAAAAAAGGTGGGGGCCACCGCTGAGGTGAAATTATAGCATAGAGGAAATTTGGCAGGAGAACTAATGCAAATGCGGAGCGCAAAGCCCTTACGGCGAGGGGTCCGGGGCCCACTTAAGGGCCCGGAAAATTTTGGATTCTAGATGCTCTGTGGTGCAATCTGTGGTGCAATCTGAGGCGCCACTTTCCCCTGATTTTTTTTAGCAGAAGTTTTTAAAATTATGAGGGCATATTTTGTTTCATTTGTTTCAAATACATATAGGCCTTTATTCTCTTGCTCTGATAAAAAGTTTCTTCTGCATTCAAACCTTAAAGTTGAGAACATGTAATTGTTCCCCGCTCGGTCACATAACTGACATGAATTTAAATATTTCATTACAGCGGATGCATATTTGGAGGGTGTGACAAACTGGCATAAAACGTATGAGAAAAAATATTTTAACAGAATCTGAAGTGGCCATTGTTTGATTTTGTTTAGTCACTGAGCCCGGAGCGAGAAAACGGTTTGACCTTCGCAGCAGTTCAGCGTTCAGCGTTCAGTCTCATGGACGTATGACGCGCTAAAAAATACACATAATGAGACTCCACTAAAGTTTATTTTACCTTGATTTTATCCGCGTATCGTGCGGCAATCATAACCTGCGCATAAAGTCTTAGGAGGTGCGTGAAAATTTTGAACAATTGAACAATTTCAACAATTGTTCTTCCTAAAACTCAAAACGCATGGCCCGTCGGATCACCGTCCATTTTTCACCGATAGTAAACATTTTAAAATACTTGCCGGGGGGGGGGGGGGGGGCGCGCCCCCTGCTAAATCCGCCGATGGGGGGTTTCGGAACTACAAAAATGAGATGTTTTCATGAATTAAAAGCCTACAAATTTTAGGGTAAAAATATTTTTAACCCTGAAACTCAATAAAAAAAACCACCAAAATGGCCAATTCGTAACTTTGTATTGTAGTGCGCATAGAACAGACGTTTATTTTCTTGTGTTACGAAGTACAGCAGGAAAAATATGTCTGTATGTTACTCACGTGATCATGATAAAGCATAGGGTTAATTTGAATAGAATGTCATTGAGGACGTAATCGAGTAAAGGACGTGTGTGGCCATAGTGTGGCCATTCTAGCCTGTGTCCACCACGTCACTAGGTCAGTAAATTTTATAACGACCACAATACATTGTATATTTAATTTAAAATAAGAGGAGACACTCGGAATATGTCAGTATTAAAGTTAATGTATAAGGGATCGGCCACAAGGTTTTCCAGAGTTTTTACCTCATAGAGTTTTACCTCTGGTTTTTTACCCTAGGCAATTGACCAGTAATAGAATGAAATCATAGATCTATACGAAGTCAGTATTTATTAAAATTTTAATATACAGCAAACATAATTGAAAGCAGAGGCGGTTCTGGGGGGGGGGACAAAAATTTGGCTAGGCCCCCCCCCCCAAAAATTTTCCATCAAAAAAAAATAATGCACAATGATGGCTTGCCCAAAGAATTTTATGTTTAGTTTTGGGATCTTTAGGCCCAGACTAGATATCTTTCTAAAATGTATCATAGATCTTTTGCCAATAATATCTTGCCAACTTCCCAACACAGAAGTGTGATAACTTTGCTTGAAAAAGCTGGGGATCAGCTTAATCTTCAGAAAGAAAGACTGATTTCGTTACTTAACGTAGATTACAAGATTGTCTCTAAAGCTATTTGCCTTCGCCTGGGCAAAGTTATTCCTTTTCGTCCAGACCTGCAGGATCCAAGGCAGAAGTATTCAAGATAATGCCAGACTTCTGAGAGATTTGGTTTACTACAGTATATAGGTTCCAAGGGTCTGAATTCCTTGATCATTTCATATCAATCTGTAAGCGCTCCTTTTCAAGCGCCCACACAGTCCCTGATTTTCCGCTGTGGGAATTGCCATCAAAAACTGTGCCTCGATGTCTCTTTTTGTACACCATTGAAAAACGGAACAACACTTTGACTTCTTAAAAGAATACAAGACAGACAATATTATTCTACATCATACTGATATAAAATGTTGAATTTATATTAACAAGAAAGCGTACTTTTAAGGATTTACATTGTTGCTTTAGCAGAATTTAACACAATTATGTGTAAATCGTGGTTTTCAGTAAACCTGAACCGCTTCAACTCGCCGTAAATATAAACAGCGCCACCGTATGGCCTTCTTAAAAAAAGAGTTGTTAGGGAAGGTTTTGGTCCAACTAATTATCTAAAATGTATTCTGATTGGACCTCGTTAAGACCCGTACTTTTAGGATTGAAGAAGATGATCGCCAATCATAACCCCGCTTACATACGTCGTGGGCATTGCGTTTTGTGTGTGCGTGCGTGCTATTCGATAATCAGGTCTAAAGATATAGGGCACAAAGTACGTTCACTTCCACACACACACACGCGTACGTCCATTTGTAATACATTTTGTTGAAATTGTGCAACGCGCAAAATTGAGTTGAATCAAATAAGATAAATAGGAGCGCGGTTTCGATCATAAACAAACTGATATGCCTAATCAATAAAAAACTTTTGATAGGGTTAATTAGAATTTTTATTTTAAAGCTTTGGAACTTGTTTCAGCCCTATTTTTATTCATTACATTAAGGGTTTTAATTAATGGTCTTATGTCCGACGCCTTTCAATTTTCATAGGTGCTAAGCAAGGGTGTCCATTATCCCCACTTTTTTTGAGAATTGAGATTTGAAGTTGTTGCTGATATTTTAAACTGATAGTTACAGTGGTGTCTTTTTATACTAGTGGGAAAAGCAAATAAAAGTACCCGCACCTGTTGCGTTCTACTTTAAGTTGTGTTTCATCAGATATTAAAATCAGTGATTCATTTCATTACAATTCTTCTTTTTGAATTGTTTGAATTAAGAGTTCATAACTTAGAAATATACCAAGTTTAGTTTGCGATTGTTTTCCACCTTCCTAGTGATTCGGAGTACTGCATAAGTTGACGTACATGTATAAAGTTTGACCAACTGATAATCTTTTTATGACTTAATAATAATTGGAAATACTGCAAGTGGAAGAAGTAGACTTGCAAATTAAATGGTACATAATAGCATGTACATAGAACTGAACTTGTCCAATATTTGGCGTTTGTATTCTGATCGTCTTGATCTTTCCAAGTTCCACTGATGTGCTACTCTTTAAGTTGGCATTCATGCAGAGTCCAAACAGATCAACCTAAAATCATCATATCATGCCTAGCTGTATTGACAGGCAATTGTGACAAGCTCACTGCACCCCATCTGCAAGTTATCCAGGGTATCTACTTGACATGGTATCATATCACCCTGTTCCTCATTGGTGTTTGTCAGCAAAATACACTGTAAACTTCACCAAGACCTCATATGGGCTGCAAGTATGATATAGTGTCCCTGCTTAAGAGGGCTACACACATAGTTCACATGTTGCTATACAAGAAAGTATTCATTTCAAAGAATTAGGCCTATATTTTCAGGTTCAGCAAAAAAAATAATACTGGCAATGCAGAGCAAAAATAAGCATTCTGCACACAATACAAAATTAGTGAAAACTTATCAAAATAACACAGCATTGTTGGCGTAATGGTGCAGCATCCCCTTTTGTTTCCTGTGGGGATACATGTGTTGGCCCTCTCACGATTAATTCCAGGATAAGAATTATCTTTGCCTGCATTATGGTCATATAGCAGGCAAAATGTGTCTAATCGGTCGAGGAATGAATTCTGTGAGGCGGTGTTACATAAGGGAAGAAAGGGTGTGTCAAATTTGCATAGGAAAGAACATGCATTCAACATACGTAGAACATACGTAGAACGTACGAGGCGAAGGCGTGGTGGGATCGTTCTAGCTTGCGACTTCAGTTCAGTTGAGGACAAACTGAGAATGGATCAGCTATAAAAAAAACTTTGTGTAAACATTCGAAATGTTTTGTTTTGCTGGCAACCACAAGGTTTTCCCA
Organism: Patiria pectinifera; assembly: GCA_029964075.1. Taxonomy (NCBI): domain Eukaryota; kingdom Metazoa; phylum Echinodermata; class Asteroidea; order Valvatida; family Asterinidae; genus Patiria; species Patiria pectinifera. The sequence goes on along the minus strand of CM057147.1, from coordinate 20,298,518 downwards.
GAGTTTTTGCTCATGGAGTTTTATCTCTGGTTTTTAATCCAGTGGGTTTCTTTGCGAGTTTGTTACGGTTTTTAAAGAATAAAATTACATTGCATATCTGTATAATCATTATTTGTACTTAAACAATTAAAGAACCAGCTCCAACTGGTTGACTGCCCCTTGGCAAGCCATACCCTAAATGGTGATATATGTCGTATATTAATTTGGTGTTGTGTTCATAGGAAAGGATGTATCATTAGAATAGACTGGCAAGAGCAGTCTTGTCTGCTCAAAGAACAGGAGATATATGATTATAGCCATCATCAAAGCAAGTTTTACCCTGTCCAGATTTTGTATCAGAGGCTTTGTTGAAGTTAAGGACAGCAAAGAAAATACAAGAGGCAACGTAAAAGATATCATAAAGGGTTCAACTGCACTTCCTCAGAATCAGAATATGAACCAGCCAAGAATATCTAGAAGGGTGTCTGCTTAGCTCTATGTATGTTCTTACCCAGCGGTCAAGTGGGCAACATTTCTTTGGCCAAGAGTACACCAACAGTTTGCCATGGAATCGTTCATTATGAACAGAACATTAAATATATTTAAGACTATTCCAGTTCAGTAAACTTGTTAGTACCTATAACGCGAACGACCTTAAATATTGCAGGGGACAATATTCAACAGATACGAAAGGTGATTCAAAGCAAAAAAGGATTGAATGATGAAGACCTGTTTTATGATTTGGATTGTTTGTCATTGTGGGTATATGTACACGTACATGTACACCAGTGCTTTCTAAGAGCTCGGTACGAAAAAAAATCACAAGCTTGCTCAGCTGGGAGTGAACCCATGACCTCCTGTTTATATTCAAATATAATTAGCTCAAATAATTAGGAAATTTGGTTTGCCCCAAAAGACAAAATTGCAAATACATAACTTTAATATTTACAGTGACTTGACACAAAAGTTCATCTAGGAAAACAGCATCAGCTGACTAATTTTGTATCAAAGAAAATGACAGAATTTTATGCATTCCTTCCTGGTTATAATTTTAAATAAGTGTAATTCCATCAGCACTTGTACTACATTGTGTATTTTGTAATCAATGAAAAATTATAGTGTCCAAAACTGCCATGCCTAATATTAGGCATGACAGTTTTGGACACTACAGTGATTAGGCATGGCAGTTTTGGACACTTCAGTGCCTATGAAAGGGTTGGGTATTTAATTTTTTAAGTAATGAAGGCTAATCCCTCTTATGGATGTACATGTCAAGTTTACATGTACATCCATAAGAAGGATTAGCTTTCATTACTTAAAGAATTTTTATTGTAAACCCCATTCACACTTTATCAATAAATGCTAGACTGTAGAAAACTAACATTAACTTTAAAAGCCCTTGAACTCACTACTGTAACGAGTGAGGTACACGGTCAGAAAAAAATATGGCTTTACTTTGCCTTCAAATAAGGTACCGGTACATGTATAGCTTTAATTAACCAACAGATGAAAAGCATGAGTTTAATGAAGAGTAAAAACAGTCATGTCATGTAACAAGAGGCTCCTAAACCGAAGTGTAGGGTCATCGACGCCTTCACCGACAGCTGGAGATACCCCAGTGCCACCCTGATGTTGGGTTATTCCGAGGATTGGGCGCCTATTCCTTATTTCCACATACCACACAAAAATGTTGCAGAAAATGGCATCATATTCATAAAAAACACATTTACAGGCAACACAAACCACATTGGCATGATGAACTTTCATGTTCAATTCCATGAGCCATGACATTTTGTGCCTGTACTTAAATAAAAAAAATCACCATGACTTTATGTCTTTCTGTGTTCTTCCTAGATGGTTTGTAGCCCACACATTTTAGTGGCCTTGGCTTTATGGTTGGGATATACAACAAACCAGCACCTCTGCTTGTGTTTGCCACTAAAACTGAAAGGAATATTTAGTCCAAAATCAGAGAAAAAAAAGATCGGTTGTAATCAAACATGAATCTCAGGTACATGTAGGTTGGCAGGCACAAGTGAATGAAATTAATTAATACACAAATTAGTGTACATGTATGAATGTAATCAGTAGCATAGCTTTTTGTGGCGGGGGGGGGGGGGTGTCTGAAGCATCTTAAAAGCTCTTTAAAAGACTGTTGTTTTATGAGACCATCAAATGCTGCCAGGGGCCTCCCCCACCACCATCCAGCTAAATATACTGTACTTTTTATGCCCTTTTTATGCATCAAATTAGTTTCTACAAAGGCATTTGGTCTGAACACCTACATGTATTTAAGCCAATATTTCACTGGATTTTGCCCTCCACTGCCGTAATCAGTGAAGGGCAATTTCTGGCAAAACCCAACATTTAACCCTCCTTTGCAAACCTAAGTTCTGTTTAAAGTTGTCCTTTCAATCTAATTCTTACAAGTGACTGTTTTCAACAGTTTACGAATCCAGCCTCCCAGCCCACATAAAGCAGGGTTAACTGGCTATGACTGTTTATATAACTTGATACAGCTATGCTTTAACTGTAGATGATTGATAAGACAGCTGTGCCTATTTCCTGCCTGCTGTTGCCTGATGACTGAGTTTGACTAGTCACATGCTAGCTTGCTTGAAATATGATCTGACTGTTTGTGACTAGCTTGTGTAAAGAGCATGGCAGAGGAAGAGGATTATTTTTTTACTGTCTGTGACTGTTGAAACAGCAGGAGGGTTAAAATTGAGAAATCATGTCATTCTGAAAAACCTTACATTAAAATTACACCAACCTGACGCAATTTCCATCAAAAGTCACCACTACGTAAAGTATCAATTAAAAAGAATTCATCAATGAAAAGTAACCACATAAGTATACAATTGCTAAAATTATAACAGCTTTTAAATGCTGTTTCATAAAGCATAAAAACAGCAGTACATTTAAATGTTGCTGGATCAAATATTAAACTGTCACTTTTGAGAATCTAAGTTTTTCGTTTTAATAAAACAACCAATGAATTATGCATATATCATGTGATACTTCAGTCTCAAATGACAGTATGGATTACGCCTTCACCGATAGCCAGATACTGTTACCCTACTGTCACCCTGATGTTGGGTTATTCCAAGGATCAGGCACCTCCTCTTTTAAACTCTGTGCTAATTACAAGCATCTTGCCTTTATGCCAAGTGTCACTGCATTGTTTAAGGGTCTCGATCCAGCCGAGTCTCTGTAATGCTGAAGAGTTCATCAGAAAATATCACTATCAGATCTGATTCCTTGATCATCTATGCCAAGTCCTGCTGCAAAGTTTCAGGTTCGGCGGATTTCTGCAGAGTGACCCACAGCTCAAACTAACCCAGGACATACACGAAGCTGCTGTAATTCCTTCCTCCATGATCAGATGTCCCGCTGCAATACTTGAGGATAATGAGCCGAGTCACTGCCTTCACCGACAGCCAGATACTGATACCCCACTGTCACCCTGATGTTGGGTTATTCCAAGGATCAGGCACCTCCTCTTTTAAACTCTGTGCTAATTACAAGCATCTCGCCTTTATGCCAAGTGCCACTGCATTGCTTAAGGGTCTCGATCTAGTTGAGTCTCTGTAATGCTGAAGAACTCATCAGAAAAAATCACTATCAGAGCTGAATCCTTGATCATCTTTACCAAGTCCTGCTGCAAAGTTTCAGGTTCGGCGGATTTATGCAGAGTGACCCACAGCTCAAACTAACCCAGGACATACACAAAGCTGCTGTATCAGATGTCCCGCTGCAATACTTGAGGATAATGAGCCAAGTCACTGCCATGCAAACGAGCTCAGAAAACATTATCCGAACAAAACCATCGATATGCAGGTATTCATCCATGTTCTGCTGCAAAGTTCCAGCTTTAAGCAGAGTCTCTGCAGCATCTCTACAGCTCAGGAAAACACGTCCATGTACAGTTTCTATTGAGCCACGGCAATGGCAGAATCTCTGATGTGCAAGCACAGCTCCGATTTACATCATCTCTGGCTTTGTAGTATCCAAGGATACAGACATCTTAACAGCCCAACTACATGTAGATGCTTATCTGTTTTATCGTTAGTGCGTTTCGGCAGGATTACCGATGTGACAGCTCAGAGAAAAACAACCATCTCACTAGGCGTATGTACAGTTACCCATTTAGCTGTAAGCAAGGGCCAGCTTGCACTATTTGCAATCATTTCAGGCCTAGTTGAGTCTGCAGGTGTTTTATGCCAAGTTTCTTGCATATCATCCAGTAAGGCTTATCCTGGATTTCTAATACTGCAGGTGTTCTGCTGCATAATACTGGTAAAAGTGGACCAGGATCTGATGAGCTGTCACTGTCGTTTCCCTGCTAATTTAAACTGTACATGAAGAGCTCTGGCGTGTTTCTTTGGAGACAAATATTCCACCGTGCATCAGTGCCTCGTGTTGATCAGTGATGGCGCAAAGTTCACCTACCGGTATGATCGTTTCCACTGCACTGTAAACTTGTCACCCGGAGATCGAGACCCTTTATTATGCAACTGAGTCAGTTGGACCTGGGGATCAGCACGGGAAGGGTCCAAACTCCTTGAAGAAGCAATTGCAATGACACAGCTGTATACACTGCTTATTAAATTACTCTTTAGAATCCTTGCCAGATCATACATGTTCACATTTGCATTTATTTATAAATCTGATAAATTTGGCTTTAACCCAGGTACAGTTTTTACTTTACACCAAAATAAACGCGCAGTCATATCATGTCTTGGCACCAAGATGCAGGAAGAAGGGGCTTACAATTGGCACAAAAGCCATCTTGCCAATAAAATACAGATTTGGCATTGCACATCAATAATGTGTAATAATTGTATCTTGCTAACACCAAGGAGGTCACCCTCTTTAATAAGACTTGCGTGCCAATGCTATCTCACTTTTATTTTCAGTGTACATGTACCCTGCTTTGATCAGGGTATAACGTGTACAAGCAGTGAATGGGCAGATGGCCTCTGGTATGAAATTGGATCAATATTGTAAGACTCCTGTGGTGTGGGGCGTGGTGTTTTATCAAGACCAAGTGCTCCATGGTACCTTCAGCTTTGTGTTTGAGTGCCATGTATATTGAGCAGTAAATGCCCCACATGAGTAAATACACCACGGCATTGACATGCTGAGCTATATAGCTGGTCAACACATAGTTTGAACAGTTTCCCTATTTTTAGACATATTTGTAAAAGCAGACTATGTTAGCATACTTTTCATTGTAGAGTTTTGTTGTTATCTTTTTGTCCTGTAAACCTTACACCAGAATTTCTGGTGCAATCCACTTCTAACTGCAACATACCTAAGGGCTGTTACAAGTACAAGACCATACTCTTACACCAAGCCACTACAATTGCAAACATGTGGGCTCTCTTTCCATTCATCATTAGAAAAATTACACTTTGTCAGTATTTGACTTTTGATGGAATTTGCATCAGGATATTTTATATTATACAAATAATGAATCTTTCACGTTCGTGCAATGGAAAGAATAATTTCATTCGGTGACAGATGAAATTCTCCATTCCACTCAGCTTCGCCTTGTGTAATGGAACATTTCATCTGTCACCTCATGAAATTATTCTTACCATTGCACTCACAAACATTCATTATTTATTATAATTACGGGCACTGTATAATCAGTGCTTTTCAACAGAAATTTAAATCAATAGCAAAAGCTATCTTGAAAGGCCAATATATCATTTGCAATTACAGAAATGTAAATAAAATAGCTGACTTTTCAGCTCAAGTGTCACATCTTTTAAAGATCACGAACAAAATGTGTGCCTTTATTTAACAGGTTATTTCATAAGGCAAATGTTTGAGTACTTGCAAATGATCCTATCGAGCCATGTTACTTCCAACCTACAGGTAGGCCAATGAGGCCTTTACTTTTAAAAGATATGCCAGGCCTGTACAGAGGATTTTCAAATGAGTGTCATGTATCATTTCTATCGGGGAGTGTTCATATCAAGTAGTAAAGACTATTCATAAGATGGAATTTGCATCAATATTAGGTTTTGCCCTTTATCGACGTATAAAAATTGTATAGACTCAGTGTGTTCAACTCGAGTGAAAGTCAGCAAAAGCACTCGGGTGGGAATCGAACCCACAACCTTCTGCTTTGTTGAGCAGACGTCTTACCACTCGACCACCGAGCACGAGAGATTGTTTAACTTTCACTCGGGGGTAACACACCGAGTAGACAGTGGTTATATGTCGGTGAAGGGCAAAACCTAATTATTGCAAATTGTAAAGACTTAGGCCTACATTGTGCAAGCAAAATGTATGCAAGCCATAAATCACACAACAAAAATATAATTTAGCTGTTCAAATGACACTTTTCAAAGGTACTTGTAAAACTTGTATTAACACCCATCCCTGGTGCAGGCCTGCATATTTTATTTTAACTTTATAGTCACTGTAGCGCACAAACCTACCCTGCCTGTTTCTCACTGTAGCACCAAAACTGCCCTAGCACTCTTAGGGTACGTTCGAGTACAATGTACATGTAGCTCACCCGGATCGACGTCTCAGGTTAGCCCCTTGCCGTTCAATTCTCTCCAACGTCTCGAGTCAGCCACCACAGAAACTGCTCAAGGAGCAAACTCAGTGGTGGAAACAGGTCACATGCATGCACGTGTTGTTCATTTCAAGAAACGAACAAATTTGGCAGCTGGACAGCGAAAATCTCGAGCGGACCCAAAAATCAACTTATTTCAAGTAAAAGGGTCATTATTTATTTAGTTAATTTCAACTTTAGGGGCTATAATTCCAGCCCAACATTTTTTACTTTTGCAACTTGGGCATTTTGTACGGACATCACGTGAGGATCGTGATGGCCCATGGTTGAATTTTCGATTAGTCCGGCTGTCATAGCTAACGTCTCCCTTTACAGAGTTGATCCCGGTGAGCTACTTGAAGGCACCCTATGATTTATTATTCAGTGAATAAATACACTGCAATACAATACAGACCCAGATGCTGATGGGGTAATTATATTGAATGACAGAATTAAAAATCAAAACGATAATAGCAGGTGGTAACTTTGCTCAGTTACAAAACTTAGAATAAAAACAGTATAACAGCCGTTTCTAACCTTAATTTTTTGGCTCTATTGCGTTGTGAAGTTCAGTTTAAGTGAACAGGGAGCCCCCTACAAAATGCAACAGTTATGATTTTAGGAAACTGAAATGGGATTGTAGGAAAATGAAATATTGTCATGATATAAATTTGGTACTGCAAGATGCGCTAGGGCATTTAGCTTCAATATGACACCAATGGTAAGTTGATCCCTTTCCATATGCCTGAGTATTCATTGTCTGACTAAAGTAGTCTGAAATGCCCACTGCCGCACTTTAGAAGCATTGGCTATCTGGATTTCACATCTAACATCAAAATCAATAAGCTGCTTCCAACAGAAACAAAAAATTTGATTGAATCTTAAATTTTATCACTCTTTAAAAATGTCTAAAGAAGACAGACTTCATGACACTGCCTCATATCAACAGTAATTTGGAAGTCTTTTTGCCTATTCTCCAAATCCTTCCACGTGTCCAAATGCGGCAATTTCCATTTTATCATATTGCTCAGCCAACCTGAAAGAACATAAATTGCAAATGGTATCCAATCAAAGCTTATGGTCAAGTGCACTATACACTACCAAAGTTTATATCATCAAAGTTTTTTGATTGTTCATAATCACAATTTTTGTAACTGATGCGTTTTTGGAGGGATACCCTATAACAACTGTTATAACTGCTTTTAGGCAGCCAGGGGAGAGTAGGATTCTCAAAGGGAAGACAATGGCATACATATATCGCATTTGGGAAATGAACTCTTCATATGTTCATACACCGCACAACAAACATTTCTTATTACAGCTTTAACAATAGAAAAAGTTCTCACTGATAGGAATTCAGATCTTCGTCATTCAAACCTAACTATGAGGTGTTTCATGCGAAAGGGGCCGGGGGGGGGGGGGAGGACTTCCAATAATGACTTCTTTTATCAAGTGGTATTAAATTTTTGTTTCTTTTTGTTTTGAAGTTGTGCACCATGTTACACATAAATTTTGTTAAAAACATGGTTAGATTGGGGCAATTCCACACCAAAGTGGACATGACACCAAAAAATTCAAATACATGTGATTTAAACAAATTTGGCATCAAATGAAAGCTAAAAGTCTATATTTTCAAGATTTGAAGTCGGAATTTAATTTTTTATACATTTCGGTACCAAAAACTAGGATTATGTAATAATCCTGTTTTAATCCTAAAAATGTGATTAATAGTGATATGAAAGTATTCTACCAATAGACACACAAAAATATGCACTAATGCCATCAGTTTCTGTCGAGAGGAAGTATTGGTCTTGAAAAACTGACTAAAAACTTGTTTTTAACATTTTGCGTAATTTGTTTCGCTTCAGTTACTTCTAATATTTCAGCCTTCGAAAATGTCCTTCCGTTACCGAAAAAATACATATTTTTAATTTATTTTTAAAACTTGCAGTATGAATGCATTGAAAGTTATTGTGCAAAGCAAGTTTAGGTAGGCCTTCAATATGACATTATAACTGACACTGCTGTACTTCTCGTTTTTTAATTACAATTAATTAAATCACGTCCTTCCGTTACCAAATTGGTAATGGAAGGACGGTAACGGAAGGACAAATCGTATTTTTATCAAGTGTTACGACATATGCGCTCATGTTTGAATAATGAAAATCACTGCAAATACATGCATGTATAATGAGCATTGAAAGGACATTCATGTGACCCACCTTCACAAAAGCGGGATAAGCAGGGCAAGGTGTTAATTACAATTTGAAGGCACAGGCATGTACAACATGTACAATGTACATGTACATATACAATGTATGCCGATGTACCAGTACTTGTACATGTATGGAGTTGTTGCAGAAAATCAAATCATAAAGTTGCTGCCATCAGCATGCATGGACAATAGAGAAAGATACGAATTCTGTGAAGCCATTCCAGAAGCAAATTAAGTCAAAAATGAGATGGCAGAAAGTACCGGTACTTTGGGGCACTTTCATTCAATTTACATGTGTAAGACATGTGAGGTGCAGTCTTTGACAAATTATGCCCAAGTTAACAACTTCAGTTTGGATGTTTATACATTAATTGTTACTACTCTAAATCATTGTAATTTGATTTCAAACATTGATTTTAGAGTTCAATTAAAAGCAACACCTAACTGAAGCCATCAGTTCTACCGGTAGATGTTTTGACCTTAAATGTACATGTAGGCTGGTCGCCCCCCCCCACCCTTTAGGTAAACCTTTGAACCTACCGGTATTATTATTAAAAGTTGTTGGTGAACATGTAACCAATATACTCAAGAGTTCAAATATTGTGTATTTAAACTTTTAAGAATTGAGGTGATGGGTTTGAAGTCTATTTCTGTAGTAGTCCTGTGTTCGTGAATTATGTGTTTTGGGTTGTTTTCGTTTTTCTTTTGTTATCATTAATTAGCAGTCTTCTATCTTTATCTCAATAGTTTCTTGGGTATAATTATTTATGCCAGGTCTGCATATTGTTGATTTCACATTCAGTTACACATTTAAGCAATTTGTTTCACTTGTATAATTAGTGTAAATTCACATTTTGTTTATGCTATAATTGAGTAAACCTTTTGTCCTTCCGTTACCGTCCTTCCGTTACCAAATTATAATCTGCTTAAAACGTTGTAATTATATAACCGAAACACTTAAAGTCAAATGAAAGGCGGTATAGTATAGATAAAGCTTCAGGAATTAAAATATAATTGCCCCATAAAATTCACAGAGTTTTTGCAAAACGCGAGTAAGTTGGAAAACCCTTGTCCGTTTTACCGTCCTTCCGTTACCGACCTCATTAATATTCATAATTCATAAATGAGAGGCATTCATGCCCCCCAAAAGTGTGGAAAATGAAAGTAGCATTATAGCAATACAATTGTGACATTTGTTTGCTGTAACTATGAACAGTGTCTGTGATACACACATTTGAAATTTTGTTTAATGAGTGAAAACGTCCTTCCGTTACCGTGGAATTGCCCATTATCAACTTTTTTCTTTTTTCATTCTTGCAATAGGTTTCATAGAATTCTCTGAGAAGTTGCAGTTGTAAAGAGAAGAGAAATGAAATCTGATAATGCTTGTCCAAAGCTTCACAGAAAATCCTGTTGCCGACCAAGATTTGGTCATTAAGAGAAGCCATAATTTGTGTCAAGTTAGCATTTTAAAGAGATTTTACACTTTACATCAAACATTTGTTTGAAAGTGATATTTATTAGAGCATACGCAATACAGCAACAGTAACACCCTTGAGAAATCAATTGCCATATTCAGTCACATTGCAATATTTGGTCATTTTGTCAGGCACAACAACCTACATAATGACACACTAGCAGGGCAAATTCATCACGGCAACAGAAAGGGACACGGGAAAAAAAGTGGCCTGAGTGAATCATAGAAGACCAAGCTCTCGGTGAAAGATTTACTCAAACAGGAAAGAGGTACAGCATATAAGGGCAGCCAGCCTCCAGACTGTTATGATGGAATAGAACCCGTGTTTGTATGGTTTAAAGACATGCAAACTTAGTTGACAGGAAAATGAACCAACTTAGGTATTGACTAGATGCGTATTATGATTTGCAATGTGTCAGGTCACAAAGACAATTAATCCACATGACAAGAACAACTTCGCATGAGGGGATTCAAAAGTAGAGGCCAACAATTGCTGTGTTATTTAGTTTTCACCAAGGAGATAACGCATTTCTCTTCAGAGATATTTTCTCTTCACAACGATTAAAAAGTGTGGCACAGTCTTACCTTTAAAGTGAAACCAGCAACTGGGGCAAGCTCATGTTTTCCATGACTCCCGGTCTTCATTCTGTGCATCATCAGTGACAGAAGATGCTAATGAGACGAGAGAAGCTGGGGCTATCCTTGAGGGCTGGATGACTCCTGACTCCTTGGCTATGGAGATGCTCCTCACAGAGTACAGGCAATCATTACTGCTCCTCCAGTGAAGGTAAATGAAGCAGGTCTATTGTCTCTGGGTCCAGCACAGGAGTAGGATGCCATGGGTATAGAAGACCCGTAGGCTTGCTAAAGTGGGGACACATTGCTATGGGTGCCGAGTCCTTGGGTATAGGTGACCCGTCGGACTGTCCAGTGAGGATGGGCCAAAACAGGGATCTTTATTCACCGAGTCTCATAGGTGATGTCTTGCACTTCACCACATTCGCAGCAGATTCTGCAAGTCTGCACTTCAGGTCCTGCTTGTCCTTGTGGGATTGTAAAAGGCTGTGAATACTGATTAGTGTGCCCTTATAAAATAGCATTGCTAACCGCCAAACAACTGGCCAGTGGTAAGGTGGTCTTCCAACGGACATTCAATGTGGCACAATGCAGAAGTTTCATTGGAGTCAACATTGATTTGAATTTGTTGACTCTCAAGCAATTTGATCGTCAGAGAAAGCAAATCCCAACTTAAGTGTCCTACATGTATACATTAAGACCTGTTCTGTATACCAATACTCTAATATAGTAAAATGTCATGTTTAATATATTTTCAAAGAGTATGGTGGCACATTGATCTCATTTAATCAATGTTCGCAGTAGCGTTAATCCTTCATCATTGCCTTCAGTATTATTCCCATGCAATATTCACATGCAACTAAACTTTCAAAGTTAACCTGATGAGTATAAAGTATTGACTCAGACATATTCAAGTTGACTATGAAAGGACAATAAATATTACCATATTATACTATGAATTATCAATAACATATATGCGTACGAGTAATAACTTGAGTACTATATTATTCAAACATTTCCAGAGTTTTCTAATTTAAAAGAATAATTTCACATTGTACTGGTATTTTCAATGGTTTTTGATAGGCGGTAATTGAAGAAAGTAAAATATTTATGGTTAGAAAGTTGGCACATGATCCATATTTGAGAAGAATTAGATTACCATTTTTATTTGTCAAGGTAGGTCTATATCGTGTTTAAATGAAATAATCAGAGAACAGTTTCCAAATTATATTTTGATGAAACACTGAGGCACACAGAGTATGGTGGCATTAATGTTAAATCTATTTTGCAGTAACATTATCCCCCCCCCCTTCATTGCCAAAGGAATTATTCAAACGAAATTTTCACATCCATTTTTTTTATTTGCAAAGTTAAGCTCGTGAGTATACAGTATACATGTAGATTCCGACATATTAGAGTTGACAACTATAAAGCATGTGAAGTGCTGCTATGAAGCGCGTCACCTTTTCAGTTTGGTAGCGCACGATCATTGAGGGCGTACACAATGTACTTGTGGGAAAAAGAGGTGTTGCGCATTAGTCTGTTGCTAGCCAGGGAACAGAGTGCTGCATAGACTCAAATCGGGGTAATAGCACACCAGGCCCGTCATTTTTAATCCTTGTTCTGTTCTCTCAGTATATTTTACTTTTTTTAAGAATGTGGTGATTTTGTGATGTGAACATGTTTTTTTTTCTTTTTTTTTGTTTTGTCTCATAGTGCAATATTGTGGCACATGTATCTTCTGTGCATAATTCTTATAATTTACTATTTCACTGTATTGATGTCCTTTATATTATATTGTTATTGTAACATGTGTGTGTCACTATTTATAGCTATAGCTTCCTATGGTTGTGAGTCCAAGGGCAGACTAGCGTAGAGTGGATACCTTTGAGATCAGGGCATACAGACGCGTTCTCCAAGTGTCGTGGATGGAGAGGACCAACTGCTGGGTATTGGATACCACAGGGAGTGAGTTGATGCTGAGACAACAGATGGCTGTGGGGAAGATGCATTTCTTTGGCCACGTCATGCGCCGCGAATGAATCAACAAAGAAATAATCCAGGGATTGGTCTATGGGAAGAGACATCATCCAACAAAATCATGGAACCAACGACATAAAGCAGTGGACCAGACAGGGACTTGCAGCAGCATCAAGATCAGCATTGGATCAAGATTGTTGGCGTAGACTAGTAATGGCCACTGAGCACAAATTGCGCCATCGGACTGAAGAGAGAGGGAGGTACTTGACCGTGATTCATTCATGTGGTATCCCCCATTCAACTACTATAGTGGCATGGTGGCAGCGTTGGACATTTCCATGCACTTTTCAGCTCATAAAAGGACTGGTCACAACAAACCGCCGACTTTGAGTGCTACATTTGGACTTCCAACCCTGTGCATCATTCACAAACAAGTGAACAGCTAGCCAGCTGATACTACAGCTGCATAATAACACTAACTTTCAGTTTTTACCAACAAGAGTGTCCTTACCCTTCCAATCACCATGGCCAGTTCACATCGAGCACCAAAACAATGGTGTTTGGACAAGAATGAAACTGTCAACTCCTTCGACATCTGGAAACACAACCTACAATACATATCATTTCAAATATTTCAAGCTTCCTTGTAAAGTTCACATGGAACTCCACCGAGTAAATAAAACCCAATCCCGAGCTTATATGGCCAAAAACAAAAACAATGAACACGTTATATTCAACCTATCGTAAGCTATCCATCTCCACATTAGAGAAAACAGCCCTGAGTAAAGATTTAAACTTTGTTCCCACTCCGGCCAAACCACTACCAAAGACGAATGACAATTGCAAATCTCATGCAAAACAAACCCTTCAAACATACAAAGACCATTCAAACCTTTGTGAGGAACTTTTCAAAGTCTTCTTCCTACTGGAAGAACGAGATACACTCACTACAAGCACGGCCACTACGTACACTGTTTAACATAGAAGAATCGTGACTTCATATGGGACGAGAAGTGTAACAGCTCTTTCAACACCCTCAAGACAGGATTGCAGGAGGCCCCTATCCTGGGTTACTCTCAACTGGAGGGCCAATACATACTCGATCTGATGCCAGCAGGGATGGGATCAGTGAGTTCTCTCGCAAGTTTAGGAAGGGAAAGAAAGAGTCATCGCCTATGCAAGTCTGGCATTGTCCGAACCAGGTGCCTACCTATGTTGCCCAATACCTACATGTTCCACAACCCTAACCCTGGAAGCATCTGCATGTAACCCTAAACATCTAAGCCTAAGCATCTAACCCTAAGCATCTAACCCTAACCATCGAAACCTAACCATCTAACCTTAACCATCTAAACCTAACCATCTAACCCTAACCATCTAAACCTAACCCTAACCCTAAGCCTAACCCTGAGGATTTTGGGGAACATATATAGGTATTGGGGAACAGGTATTGGGGAACATCAGGCAGACCCCGTCCAAACCCAAACCTAATTACTGTGTAACAAGGCGTAAATTGCTAGCTGTTGTCCAGCTTCCTCAAGCATCGAACGCAACACCTCTAGGGCCGAGTCACCTGTAGAAGAAGCCATGCAGGCGGGATCTATGCAGAGCCAATCAAAACATGTAGAGCCAATCAAAACAAGCGAGGCCCAACTAAAGAACGACACCATAACCTGGGTTCTGAAGGAGAAAAATGCAGCAGTCGACCATACCAGAGTGCTGTATCAATAAATGGTCCAGCATCAAAAACTTACTGGTCCAACTGGGACCAGTTCGAGTGAGCAAGTGCCAGACATCGTTCTTGAGGAGACATTGAGCTGGACTGCTACCAAGATGACAAAAACGTTCATCGTCACCAAGTTTCAGTCCGGCATAGCAACCAAGATCAGAAAAGGATGTGGATGTTTGACATCATCTTCAATGCCAAGCTTAAGAAGAAATGAACCATTAGGTCCCAAATTATTCTTTCTGAGTACTGCTCCCATTAGAGACGTCCCATAATTTAAAAGTGTTATTAAAGTGCTCTTAAAATATTCTTAAATCATTTTTAACTTGTTTTGAAAAGGTTCTTAAATGGTTCTTAAATTGTTATGAAAATGTTCTTTAAAGTATTCTCTTAATTAAAACAAGTTAAACTGTAAGACATCTCCAGTACCACAGTTAACAAGAGGTAACTTTTCTTGTTGGCAAAATTGTTATTTTTTATTAATGTAATTTGTGAGTTATTGTGTATAAGCTTTCAGGTCGGGACACCCTGGCTTAATTAAAGAGGACCCATTGTAATGCAACGTCACGTGATCAGTTGCATAGTGCGCTTTCATTGAGGGCGTACTTGCATGAAGAGGCGCAGCACATCAGTCTGTTGCTAGCCAGGGCACGGAGCACACGAACAGTTTACCCGATGGTAAGTCTACACTACACTACGCTACGTGTCATACGCTGCACTGTGTACAGCTGGAGGTCCAGACTGCACCGCCATATCAGCGTGACAAGCCGACATGCTTATTGGTTGGGCCTTTAAGTACGCATACATCCATTATTTAATGTGTGGCTTGGATGCGCTGCATAGCGAGCACTGTATTGACTCAAACTGGGGTAGAAGCACATACTGTGGAGGCATGCAATCGAAGCACGAGTCCATTTCCTACCCAGGCTGCTAAGGATTGCATCCATCGTGTTTTTAGCATTACGTTACTAATAAATGTGTTGAATCTAGTAACTGCTGTCACTGTCTTTTATTGCATTGTTCACTGACTCATTCAGTTTTCTTGCCTATAGATGGGGATATGTTTTCTCTAAACAGTGAGGATTACTGGTGACCAACTTAAAAATACTAGTTTCCTAATTCGTGTAACTGGAGAAACATAGGGAGCAAATTGCTAGTTCAGGAATATTTTTCAAGCAAAATAATCAATTGAAATAAATCATGTTACAGCCTAACATTGTACTGAATCATTTCTAAAAAGTCAAACAAGCCCTTTTGAAATACTGTGTGCCTCAGTGTTTTATCAAAAGATATTTGGAAACTTTTTTCTAAATAATGATTATTCAAAACATTTTGTCAAATGCTAATGTACGTTTACAGTTTTCAGGCATGCAACTGGGACTTTTAGGGGGGAAAAAACAAGGATACTCCAAAACCACACAAGACTATTTTCAATTTGTAATAGCATTCACAAAAACTTAAAAACAAGGAAATCAGCAGATCCGAGGAAAACTTGTATGCCTGGGTGTTGACTTCTGTTCAATTTTTTTTTCTTGATTTTTAGTACCAAAATAAAATGGAAGACAAAGTAAAGTAATAAATTGCTGACAATTATTTAAATTCGGCCATTACTGTTAAGTAGACTTCAATATTTATCTTTTGTTTGATCAGTCACAGACAGTCAAAATTTCACTTCTTTTTCCCTGCCATGTCTTTTACTCGGGCTTGTCACCAACAGTCAGATCTTGTTTACAGGCACTGTGACAGTCCATTCCATCAACAGACAAAAGCAGGAGATTGAAAGGTGTTCAAGTCACAGTTGGCTTATCAATATATGACAGTCAAAGCATCTAGCTGTATCAAGTTGAATAAACAGTCACAGCCAGTCAATCCTGCTTTATGAAGACAGGGAGCACTAAACTGTTAAAAACAGTCACTTAATCTCATTTGACTGCTGGGCTGGACTTGCTGAAATTGCCCCCCCCCCCTCCCCCGAGAGGGAGGGTTCACTGAGCATTTGTTTAAACAATATCATGTCATTCTAAATTGTATTTTTTTAAAATCAGAAATTATGATTTGTTTTTGACGTTTATGCCCTCGCACTTACTAGTGGACAAGCACAAAGTTCCGACTTGAGTACGCCTACTTGAGGCAACACTTACACTCAATTAATAAGCTGATGAAAACAGCATAATCCTTCTAACATGTAGTCGGGTTTGCCTTCTCTGACCCCAAATTCTTTAGAATGTCAAATGACACCAACAAAACGCTCATCAAAAAGTAATCAACAATAAAAAGTAACACTAATTTGAAGTTAGAAAAAAAAAATTGAAAATGTTGAAAGTATTTAAAAGTAGAATTAATTTTGTTATCAAGTATCAAAGATTTAAAAGTGTTGCCATGCCGAGTCACAAAGTCATTGTTAAGGATAAGGGGGGGGGGGTTCTTCAGGGGGAGGGGGTTCATAGTCTTGTTTTTTTCTTTTTGTTCCAAACAATTTCTATTTCAAGAGCTCTGGTGAACATGTTTTTCAAAGGAAGTGACAAAATTAAGTGGTTACTCACCATATGCATGCATGTGCATTACTTGTGTGGCCGTCCACATAAAAGACAAATGGGGCCAATGGTTTGGCTTTGCATGGTTTACCTAATGTGGGTGATGACCTGCTTGCAACAGCAATACTAGCATCCAGTAAAATTAATTGAAATAAAACAACGCAAAGGGCTGTGGCTTTCAGTGTGAACTTTTACCCAATTTTCTTTATGACTAAACAAATAAGCTAGGGATTACTTTGGATACATCTTAAACTAAACAACCTAATGAACTAGACCTTCAATCCAGCCACTGACTTGAAGTTGAAGGCAACTAACTGAGGTAAGAACTAGAATCATGTGTCTAGAATGGGAGTGTACATGGCTGGCAAGGAGGGTTGAGTTGATGCATGGCAGCTTTGATTAGAACAACATTTTGCGTGTAATGACAGTATCGGTAAAGAAGGGATGTAATTATGGCAAGTGATGGCAATAGGCCTAGAGACGTTAGACAACATGGCAAGAATTATCACTATAGGCAAGAATTGATTGGCACTTTAGGCGAGAATTGGCACTTGAGGCAAGATTTTTTTAGCACTTTAGACAAGAAATGGCACTGAAGGCAAGATATAGCACTTGAGGCAAGAGATGGCACTTTAGACAAGGATTGGCATTTTAGGCAAGAATTAATTGGCACTTTAGGCAAGACATAGTTGGCACTTTAGGTAAGAATTAATTGGCACTTTGGGCAAGAAATAGTTGGCACTTTAGGTAAGAATTAATTGGCACTTTAGGCAAATATTGGCACTTTAGGCAAGAAAGGTGGCAGGCAAGACAGGACAATTAACAAGGCAAGAAAGGGCAACTTTTGTTCACTATAGAATGTCAAGTGAGTACATGTACATGAATGTAACTTACAGAGCTGAGTTTTTAAAACAGTCACCCACAGACAAGCTAAAAGGGGAACTAGATGTTAACTATTGGTGGAGTGAGTATTGGAGGCCTGTGGAATATTGAGATGCTAGCACAGCAAAGGACTCCAGATATCACTGATGATGGAACTGATGTCCTGCAGAAAATCCTGTGCCAGACATCCAAGGCCTTTCAGACTCGGCAAGGATTGTGGCACTCAATACTTATGATGAGGTGCTACCGATTGGTAAAATGCTGAATTATCAAAAATTTCCTGCAATCTCCTCAAAGAACCATGCGCTTTGTGTTCATGGAGTCCAGCGCTAAGATCCTCACCGATGTACCCAATGCAGACCTTTCTGTATTCACAGGTGTTACATCAGGTTAGGTCTCAGAGTCTTACTCATCCTTGTAGGCTATTGCAGATCATGTTAGGCATGGAAAACCTAGATGCCAGTGTCATTCAGAAAGGACTAAATGCAATAAGAGCTGCCTATGAAGGGAAGTGTAATGGACCAGATGAACCTGATGGGTAGACCTTGAGTATACGAAACACTTCAGTCAGTGAAAGACTTCGGATCAAGTGTCTCAACTTGATGTACCCCAAATCAGTTGTGTTGGATTGTTGCCTTGACATAGCAAAGTTGTCGCAGGAAAAGATCGTGGTCAACGATGAAGGATTGCCAGACAAGGTTGCCAATGACTGATGAATAGATCCCAGGGCACTGGACAGATTGATTGTGGAGATGCCTATCAATGTGTGTGGCTCTCTGATAGACAAAAGGGCTGAGGGTACTGCCAGACTGCCTGGAGGCCTCAATATCCAGGAAGAAGATTCGATCCAAGGTGAGCCAGATGCTGCTGTGTGTGAACCAGCTGAAGTGTCTCAGGAACTGCTGGAGGTACTGTGCTGTGTGATAAAACAATGAAAGTGTCATCCACAAACTGAAGATAACTGTTGCTCTCAAATCCACGAAAGCTGTACAGAACTATATGATGATATTGGCCAGAACTGGAGAAAGGGTTAATCCTGTGGAAGTTCCAGCTGACTGCTTAAAAAATTGACCTGTCCACTGGATGAAGGACGGCAGGATATAGATGGGTAGGAGATCACAAACCTAATCCAGAGAGAGGGTTTCACACTCACACAGCTTGTCTTCATGAAGGTTTCCTGACCGAGACCTTGAGACATGCCTCACCCATGGGATTGGTGATGAATACCTGGAGTCTCCACTGAAGCTGCACATGGCTTTGTTGGGATCACAAGTGAAGGTGTTCGCAGCAGCAGCAGCAGCAGCAGCAGCAGCAGCAGCAGCAGCAGCAGCAGCAGCAGCGCAGCAGCAGCAGAGCAGCAGCAGCAGCAGCGCAGGTGATGGTGGTGGTGGTGGTGGTGGTGAGGGTGAGGGGTGGTGGCGGCCGCCAGTGGGGGTGATGGGGTTGGTGGGGGTGATGATCCCAATGACACCATGATCGCGCAACCTCACAGTGTTCCCAACGACACCATGGTCAACCCCGATGAAGGCTACCAGATATTCACTGCCATCCCCACAGGCTACTCATGCCTCGGTGCCAAGGGGGACTCCGACTTGACTACGCCCTGCAGAAATATGAAGCCCCACATTCCAAACCAGGTTCATGATCTCCGACCCACCTACATCCTGCTGTTTTTCTTCCAATGAACAGCCAGTTGTCCAAGCAGCCTTCTGGAACTTCCACAGGATCAACTCTATCCCCAGTTTTAGTCAATGCCTTCATATAGGAGTACTGCCTTCGTAGATCTGAGACCAAGAGTTTGTCTTCAGTACACGGATGAGACTCTCATCACTTCATCATACAGCATGGGACCTCCAGCAGGTCCTGAAAGACTTCAACTGGATTTACAGCAGCATCTGGCGCAGTGAGGATCAGGCGCCTTGAATCTCATCCCGGGATGCTAAGGTCTGAAAACAGTCTGACAACACCCTCGACCCCTGAATCTATTAGAGATGACCGACAGACACTGACTGGCAACATCTACAACCAATCCTTCCTGCACCCGGAAATCCAAACACCAGTCAAAGAGCAACCTTGTCCGGGAAGCCTGCATCAGCAACCACAATCCTGGCCGGCAACAACTTTACAATGTCAAGACAGCACTACAACACAACGGATTCAAGGCTCATCCAGTCAAGACGCAAGATCCAAAGTCTTTCACCTACCAAAGGGTCCCCTACACCCAAGGTCGAACCCACTAGGCTCACCCCGCCTATTACACAGCCCAACACAGGCAGTTCTCATCACATCCAGTACTTCCTAAATGACAAAGGTATCCGGGCTTTCCACACCCACAAGATCCACAATAGCCCACAGGACAAGCAAGCCTCCAAGACCGAACCTGATGCATCCCCTGCGAATGCAGAAGGTGTACACTGGGTACACCAGCAAGAGAACTCAACGCCAGACAGCACAAACACAGAGCACATGGCAGATGGGGAGAATTACATGAAATCAGTGAACACCCAGCACTCACCAAAAGGGACACCATCATCATGAGTATCAAGCAGCTACATCCATGCTCTGTCCGTCTAGCAATGAAGGTCAGCAAACAGACGATAGCTCTGCAAAACTTCAGCATCACCATCAGAGACATCTGTTACCCTCTACATGTACGTAGTAGCTCAAACATCCACAGACCTCCACCCTTCCTCCTCCAATTTCTTAGACCTCCTCCTCCAATGTCTTCTAAGGATGTGACGTTTCATTTTGTAAATGTTTAGCAAATATTTAAAGAACCATCTCAATGTTGAGCCCTTTCACAAAGACTGAGGACTGCCCATTGTGCAGACCAACAAGATCGATACAACAAATAATAAATGAGTAACATAATAAAAAGAGGGCTGTCATTGAACACAATAAAAAGATGAGCACGTAGCCTGAAAGTAATCTAGTACTGTAGTTCTCCTTAGCTTTTGGCAAATTGAATAGGTTTGGATTATTTTAATAGGTTCCTGTTTTTAAAATTTGAGTTTTGTTAAAACTTTTGGAAAAATACGATTTAGAATTTTGTTTATTATTTTAAATGTTTAAATGTGTAAATGTCACATCCATAATTTCCTCACTCCACCAATACATAGTTCCCCTTTTGCCTGTGGATTTCGGTTTAATGTTTACACTCAGCCTGCAAAGGGCAAAAATACTTTTTGATATCAGATGTTATATATTTATTGAATTTGTTAAAAGCACAAGTAAATTAATGGGCACAGTTTAACTAGCTAAATTAAATTTATGATATACATCTTTGTCAAAGTGGATTTTTGTAAATTTCCACCTACTGCTTCTAATTGTTTCAGCTTCTTTTAAAAAATGTACCCACATTCAATGTACCCACTGACACCCTATAGTGAACATAGTTAAAGAGTACAACTGCCAATGCATCAACCTTTATACGCTAGAATCGTTCATGGGTTTATCTCTATCCTAAATGCTGGAGATAGTTTAACATGAATTTCTTCCTGCATGTACACTCCCAGCAAGTTCTTATTAAAAAGGGGCCTATGGGTCATTCTTCAGTATGAAGTGTCTACTTTCATGTCCTGACACTTTAAGGCACTATAAATCGAAAAATATAGAATGAAAATTAGATTTTTAAGCAGTAAAATTAACTTAAACACGACTCCTATTATGTGCAGTGTTAAAAACTCTTTTAAATAATGGACAAGATGATCATTTTTGACAATACTCCCTCAAAACCCACTCAAAGTGCATGTCCCAGTGTATTTCTCAAAATGTACACTACTGCCATAATTTGTAAAGTAAACAACTTGCAAAGGTAATTATACCTCCAAAAGCCAAGTAATATAATAATCGTCATTTCCGTCACAAAAGGTGTGACGGATATGACTTTTGCATTTTTTTCACAATCAATATTTCTTTGGGCCCTATGGAAAATAAAGGAAGCCAGCATTATTTCCTGTAGAAAACTACTTCACATCACCACTCCAATACAATAGAGACTAAAATAACAGAGAGAGATATGTTGCAAGGATGAATGAAGTCCCTGAAAGCCATCAGCCCTGTGTTTGGTACATAATAATTGTCAATTATCAGATTGATCTTCGATAGGCCAATTAAATATGTTGAACACTTTGAAGTGCATCAACATGGGGGAAAATGCACATATTATGACGTACGTGAGTAACCACCACCAGCTTGTCACTTCCTTAACATGCTCAACATCCAACATGTTTAAATAGGATTATGTGAACATTTTAGATCTGCGGTTTATGCAAAAGATTGGTGCGATTGCAAACCCCGCGCTTTGTGAATGGACATAGCCATGATCGCAACCTTGGTATACGATTCTTTCCCTGCTAAATACTCACGACCGGACCATGAACGTCTTGCAGTTTTTCAGGTTTTACGAAAATCGAGTTGACGACGGACACACTGAACTTCACAAGTAGAGATGCAACACACACCTCGACAACGAATCTGGAGAAAGTTGCATGACCCAACATGGCAACGACATCGTAGGGCAAGGGACACACCAACTTTTGCGAGACGGGCATTGTTACATTTTTTTGCAGCTACACATGTGCAGCGCACGCAGACAACAAACCACCACGTGTGAATATTATCCATTCATTTTGCACCTGTCAGTGTCACAAAACACTACCACCTGTGCGCGCCATCACGTGGGCATACGGCATACCAAGGGCATACCTTAGGATTTTTCGTAAAACATTGGTTTCGTTTGAAACGCAGCTTTCACTTGCCCTGCGATGTTATTTTGTAAATTTTTGTATATACTGGTAACGGTCTTTGTTCTGCATTGAAAACATCGATTGTCAACAGTTCTAATGTTACAGTTGTTAAGCTTGCATTAGACTGTTAGTTGTTGAAATGATTACGTAGACAGTCATGACTCTGAGCCGAAGCTAGTCCGAAATTTCAGAAACGCCACTCTCAAAAGATTTTTTTAGAGGGCGCTGTACCGGCGGCAGATCCAAAAATCAAGATGGCGTCCCTTGTCACCGATGCATGTTCTGCTCGCAAACACGGGTAAAACTCAGCTGTTTTCCAATAATACTAACCTTTCAGTTTCAGACAAAGGTTCACTCAATTAAGTTCCAGAGATTATTGTAGGAAAAATAAAAACTTAGTGCATTTAATTCCTATGTACTATGTAGGCCGAGTATTTAAAACGCATTTTGGTTGGTTAAAATTCCATCATTATTGTTGCATCGGTTGCGTGATAAAACGTATGAGAACGGGTGTTGGTTACTTCACCCGGTAATCCTTACTAGTATTAGGACCCTGTTCCTACGTAAGAAGGGAAAGACTCACCAAAACAGATGACTAAATCATGACACTCAAAATTGACATTCTGATATTTCTTGACCCATCTGAACAATTGGCAATGGCCAATGACATTAGCCCCATAAATGTGACACTACAGTCAGACAGTAAATACTGGACAAGGCCATGAGGGCCGAAGGGCCTACCTCCGTCACGTATGTTTCAGCCCCATTAGCCCCATAAATGTGGCCTATTTACTGGACTGCCTCTGTAAACATAGGCCACACATCCACATGTACAAAAACGTGTCGCACTTTGCCAAATTTTGATTTTCACATTTAGGCTTAGTTTGTAGGATTTTTTTGCTTTAGAAGCATACTCACCCTCTTTATAGGCTAGTCAGAAAGTGCTGCCTTTTTCAGATGTCTAATTTTTGTGAAATTTCATGTTGAAATTTTGATACGCAAACGTGTAAAAATGAATCTGGAAATTTCACGAAAAATATACATCTGAAAAAGGCAGCACTTTCTGATTAGGCCAAAAAAAAAGAATAGTTCTGCTTCCGGTTACCCGACCGACCCTATTTTTAGGCTGCGACCCTAAAATTTTTATCGGCAATTCCAAAAAAAAAGAAGAAAAAAAAGATTGAATAAATAAAAATAAAAACCTTATGTCTTGTCTGTCTTCACAAAATACCTCTCAACAACCCTTTTGCATAAAAAAATGCTTGTATTTATTGTTTTCTTACTTACATTCGCTATTTTTTCAAAAGAAACCTCCGTTATTTTTACAATTCGCTGTGCGATTCAACTACTTCGCTGTCTATAATCACGTGCGTAATAAGCGCAATGCGGCGACGACTGGTTCCCGCCGCGCCGCGTAGGGGCCAATTATGAAAATGCGGTAACTAGTCTGTGCACGGCTATGCGATCGATAGCGCTAGCAGTGGCATGGCTATGCAGCAGGCGCAGGCACGTGCTCTGTCAACTGGTCGGACTCGACATCGTAAAAATGCTGAGAAAGACATCGTAAAAATGCCAAGAAAACACCGATGGAGAAAGAACATTTTTGCAAGTTAACTCACAGATTTGATCTAGCTTGTCTGTGTATGTATTTTCCGTTTTCACGAGTTCATTTTGAGATCACACTACTCGTATTTGGAGTGATACATTGCAGCGTGTTTCCTGAAATTTTCGACCCGTTGGCCGCGGGCTGGGTACATGTACAGTGCATCACACACTTCAGAGTTTTGGCCAGCTCCCATTCTTGACAAGCGTTGTGCCTATGGTGCGAATGACCTGAATTTTCCACAATTTTTTTTGCGAATTATCGAACGTAAATATATTGACAATAATTAAGGTAGGTTTTACCAGTGTTGGAGCAAAGGCTTTGACCCTCAAGGCCAAGGCCAAGGCCAAGGCTTTGACCCTCAAGGCCAAGGCCAAGGCCAAGGCTTTGACCCTCAAGCCTCGAGGCCAAGGCCAAGGCTTAACCCTCAAGGCCAAGGCCAAGGCCAAGGCCCTGTTTTATGAAATGACCACTGATATAGAACTAATTATAGTCACATGAGTGATACATCATCACGCAAGGGCGGATCCAGAACACAATTTGGGGGGGGGGGCACAGAAATTTTGGTCCCCCCCCCAAAAAAAGTGGGTCAAAAAATTACGGCTTGGGCTTCGGGGCCCGCTTAAGGGCCCCGAATTTTTTTTGGATTGGAGATACTCTGTGGTGCGATTTGAGGCTGACCATTTTAACCGATGTTTTTTGAGGAAAAGATGGTGGTGTACTCTTTGCCTGCCTTTATTACGACGTCACATTAAAAAGAAATGGTTTCGTTTTTTTTGGGGGGGGGGCATGGCCCCTTTTGGCCCCCCTGGATCCGCCCTTATCATCACGAATTACTCGTTACGAAGAACAACATTTCTTTAATTGCAATCAACATGCTCGCATAGGCCCACACCGTTTTATGACTGCACTGTACCTATTAAAGTATAAGTTCAGGTCTTCAATATGGTTTAACTAAACAAAATAATGATTTACTTCTAAATTGACACACAATTCTCCCAAGCGTAACAAAAGGGGGATCCAAGAAACTGATTTAGGAAATTTTTATTTGCTGGCCCAACATGGTCAGAAATATCAGCATTATCTAAAACAGATGCAAATCTTTAGCACTTATCAGGGAGACATATACAACCTATCAGATCTATTCCATAGTTATATGCAATTAAAGTGATCATCTAATTAGCGCCACAAGTGTACGGAATATTTTTGCAGCAAATCTACTACAATGGTAACAAAATGTGATGCTACAAAAGTGGAAATGTGCCCAACACACAAATCTATAGGGTGCTAATTCCCTCCTCCATGGTAATGCGATTAAAATGGTAACAGCAAAATTTCGGACAGATTTATCTGGAAAATGCAAAAATCTATGGGCCTTGAAGAGCCTTGACTCAAAATTGCAAGGCCCTGAACCCTCAAGGCCAAGGCCAAGGCCAAGGCTTTTGCCCTCAAGCCTCGAGGCCAAGGCCAAGGCCCTAAAATCCAGCCTTAAGGCAGCCTTAAGGCCAAGGCCCAGCATCAAGGCACTACATCACTGGGTTTTACTCACTTTTTGTGGCCATTTTGTGTATAGCTTTTGTAGTGCAATGGAAATAGTTCAGGCTAAAAACTTCGCATATAATTGAATACCCCATTCAATCTGCATAAAAAAAAATTGGCCAAAAAAAAAAAAATTCCGACCGACCGACCCTATTTTTGAAAGGCATGTAATCGGAAGCAGAACTATTTTTTTTTTTGGCCTTAGCCTATAAAGAGGGTGAGTATGCTTCTAAAGCAAAAAAACCCTACAAACTAAGCCTAAATGCGAAAATCAAAATTTGGCAAAGTGCGACACGTTTTTGTACATGTGGATGTGTGGCCTATGTTTACGGAGGCAGTCCAGTAAATAGGCCACATTTATGGGGCTACAGCCCCATAGACCGTGCGTGCATTTAGTTCGTCTTTTCACGCATGCGCAATTGTTTTTTCTGCATCGTCGGCTTGCAAACAGCGGTAGCAGACGACGCAATCAACGATTGTCTGGTTTTCATGTCTTAAAATGTATCCTTCTTAAACGTACTTACGTACAGTGTGGTAACAGCGCTAAAAACCTTTTCAAATATATATATAAAAAAAAATAATAATTATGGACAAAAAACGTACAAAATGAAAAGGAAAAATATCGTTCACTTTTGAGTTTGGTTTACACATTTGGACAATTTGCCGGGTTTACCTTAGATCAGCCGTAGTACCATCGAAAAGGATGATATTGATTATTTTCATTTTACAGGTGATTTGATTTAAGAAGGAAACCTGTAGCTTATAAAAATCGTCATTTTTCGAGTAAACCCATTTTGAAAGCTTCGTGCACAAATACACTGGTCCCAGTGCCCTCTATGATCGTACTTAACTGCATTTCTGGGCCGGGAACCAGTCAGTTGTAAATCGTTCCAGTTAAATGTATACATTTCCAACGCGTCGAAAGATTACAAACGGAGCACGTGACGCGTGGGTAGCCATGTTTACGGGCCAGATTCCAGGGTCTGTGTACAGGTACGTGCACACTAACGTTACATTCAACGAAAAAAACGTATAACGAGAGACCTTACTTTTCTCATTGAAACGGTTTCCGACTTAAATGATATTTATACATCGCACGTTCCGTGGCATCCTTTACCATTTTTCAGTGAAGACAAGTTTACAATTACTCGGCAAAACTCAAAAATTATTGCCTAAACTGTTGCCTGTTTTGAATTTGTGACCCAATACTTTCCTACTACACGACACGGAAAAACAAAAAAAAATGCAACAAATACTCTCTGTTTTTTAGCGCTAAGGTTTGCAAAAGTGACTTTGATTGCCTTAAATTCCTGTCCACGTGGAGAGAAAAATTTGTCAAAGTACTTCGAGCGTGATGTTGACCGATACTTCAGTGGTTCAAACTGCGACTGCAGGCATCCATGTTTGCTGATTATCAGTATTTCATATTTTGAGTGCGCATGCACGCAAACTAAATGAGCGGCTGAAACATACGTGCCGTATTAACCGTCACAAGTCCACAAGCTTATTGATTGGGTTTTTATATCCTACAGTTTTAAAATGCTACAGGCAAAACTTCATTCGAAAGTTGGTCCTGCCATTTGGGTTTTGGTGTTTTTTACTCACCCAATATTTTGTAATTCTTTGCCCAGATCTGTTGGAAAAGGAAGACCTTGGGACGGGCATCGGCAAATTATCAACTCACATTGATGAGATCAAGGGTGAAATCTTCCACGCCGTACACGAGAAGTATGCCAACTACAGACCCACCAGGGACTCCACCCAGGAGCTACACAACAAGGTGCAGACACTGTCCACTGAGATGCAGACTCTCAGTAATAAGATCAAGGTATGTCATAGTCTTAAGGCCCCAGTCACACATTCACGGTTGGACCTACGAATATCCAGGGTTTACCAAGAATCAATTGATCACAATAAACTGTCAAGACTCGTGGAGAAATTGACTTTCTAAGAATGCACTAGGGTTTCAGGACGGATAGCCACAACTGTGGGATGTTTCTCTACGAATACAACCACAGTTTCTTGACGGATTACCAAGAATAATTATGTTAATGCCACAGTTGTCTGTGATTGGGCCACGGATGACCAAGGTTCTCCTACAAATAAAGCATAGTCATATTCGTAGTACAACCTTAGCAGAATTCTAGCATATCTGGGCATAACCGTAAGACATTTGTAGTGAATTCGTAGAGATTTCCACCACGAATGAGCTACAAATCTCCAAGAGTATGTACGAATAGCTACAAATAACACTACGAATTAGTACAGTTGTTCTATGGATGTCCCCGGGTTTCACTGCGCATTGATTTTCATGACGATTCACCACGGATGTTTGGAACAGTTTAAAAGTTCCGTAGCCCCTCCATGAATACCAAAGGAAGATGAGGGATAACCATGCAGATATTTAGGATGAATATAGCACTCCCACGGTTATCACAATTCTAAACTGTGGATAGCTGTAGCTCCAAACAGTGAATGTATGACTGAGGCTTAAAGGCTAGACATTGTTATGGTTTGATATGCGATAACCTGCTGCAGTGATAAACCCACACCCACTGACCAACCAATATCACCCACGAACCCGTCGGAACAACGTCTAGGCCAATTCGTACTGGTTGTGTAATGTGCGTGTACCTTTGGCCTAATATATGCAGCGCGCATTCAAAAAAAATTCATAGTAGTTCCCAAGAAAACTTTCAAATTTCTTCAAGTAACGTAAAAGATGAAGCAAGACGTTTGTACAACTTCACTGGTCAGCACTTTTGTTGTGTGTAGTTTGTGTGGGACTGAAAATGAACAGTAATTGCCTGTGGAAGTAGCGCATGCGCACTTCCCCCCATTTTTTTTTTTTTGGGGGGGGGGGGGAAGATTTTAGGAGTTGGCCTAGACGTTCCGATGGTGGGGGATCTTGGTTGGTTTAGATAGCAACCTCTTGCGACCTCATGCGACGGCGGGTTATCGCTGCAGCAGGTAATCGCGTATCCGACCATAACATCGTCTAGCCCCTAGACTAGGTATGTGAGGCTGTGTCTGATGAGACAGGCATTGTTGTCTGTGGCAATGGTTTTTGACTTAATGCACCATTGGTAAAAACCTAGCCTATTCTATGGCCACGCACTGGAGTAAACTCCTTGCTAAGGGCCATACAAATGTGAGCACAAAAGTTGGTAAAATGATGGTATTTTTTCATGGAAATATTTCGGCCTGATACTTGGCGTGGGGGTTCTTTTATCCAAGAATCCCTTTTTTCACTAAAACTAGGACTTTTTAATGGTTCCTTCATGTGAAATTTGTCTCTTTATTTGCTTACAGAAGTTGAAGGAATGCACAAAATTTGACAAATACAAATTAAGAGTGCTAAATTAAGAAAACATTTTTACCAAAAGAAACCATTGGAAAGTCCTCAGTTTGGTTAAAAAAAAAAGCAGGACGCTTCACAGACTTTGTGTGTGTGTACAAAAAGCAAAAGGGATTAACGTGTTTAGACGTCACCCGAAGGCAAGTTGTGGCAATTTTGACATCTTAATCTATCAGCCCTGCCTGTGTTTAAAACAGCCAGTGGGTGTTATCACGTCATCCGACACGAGCTGGTTAAGATGTTACTTTTTATTGTCAAAAGAAGTCAATTTGGTATCTTTTTTTTTTTTTTGGTATTCAGGGAGACATCAGTTCCCAGCTCAACAGCTCCACCAGTGATCTTCATGACCTCACCAGACAGTTGGAGAAAACTAACGCTATCATTGATGTGCTACAGTCACTATGCAAGGTAATGATCAACCCCGTATGACAAGACAGGTGATTGTGTTCTTGGGCAAGACACTTTACCGCAGTTGTCTCTCTCCAGGTGTACAAATAGTTACCTGTGAGGGTTGAGACCATATGTGATGCGATCAAGCTAAATGAGTCGTTTATCGGGAACTTTCATTTGGAGATACAGGCCAAAATAGGGCCACTTCATCACATCACTTCATCACCTCTCTTGGTGTTCCGACTTCCATAATTTTTGAACTAAATGTGGTACCAGCATGCGGTTTTCACAACAGTAATGCTGAGATTGTGCTCTTTTCAAATCTGTAAATTTTTTTATTTATTTTGCTCTATATTTAGTGAGGCACCATTTGCAGATGGTGTTGTAATTTTGTAATTGTGCATATGGAAGCCAGACTGAGGGAGCAAAGGCCGTGTATCTGAGACCTGTAAACGCTTTTTAATTTAGCGCAATGTGTAAGGGACCAGACTAATGACCAGCCTGCCAGCTCAATGCCAATGTCGCTGTATGGTCTGACGTTACCATTTTCTCTGATTTTTGTTTTGACTGTCTAAATTTCCCAAATAATGTTCGTGTCGGTCGAGATTGTAAGTGGTTGCAGAATTCTCAAGCCTTGTGGCCTTACATAGGTCACCTCAAGCTCCACTCTGAAAGACATTTTGGAGAGTTTAAGGGGGATCGCAGCATCATCTGCAACATCAGCCGACATTTTAAGAAAAAAAAAGTTGGGAGGGAAAAAAAATGCGTCGCCGCACAACTTTTGGGGCAAGCTCCATACCAGAAATCGGAGCCTTTCTGTGGGCCTTAGATTGCAGAAGTCATTTGGAATTGACCAAAATACTCTTGACTCTAAGGCCCGTTCTACTTCTGCGTCAAACTTAATTAAACCGATTGCAGCACTAGCTCGTCTACAGCATGGCAGTAACTCTAAATGCCAAACCTAATAGTGGAACCTGAATGAACCTGGAGTAACTGGCCAGGTTAAAGCACTTCAAAGAACATTCAAACTGTTTGCGCCAATTTCACCCAATATGAGCGGACAGGAGAGAGGGTATTGTGAGGGAGTCCATTCCTAAAATGTTTGCCCCAACTTACAGCTCAATTGAGGTCTGCATGGCAATGGCTCGGCGTTTAGACCAGTACCGTGCAGCTGCCACACAGAACGACAACATCGCAGCAGCCCTTTTGAGCCTAAAAGATAATGACGTGCCGAAGTCAATTTGCCGAACCAAATGGTTCTAAATGCCGTGTTATAGCCGGGCCGAATTTAAAGAAGTCAAATTACTTGAGTTCAGCACGGCAATAGCACTGTGTCCAGAACAGGCCTTACTTGACCTAAACCACAACACAATCACCGTTATAAGCACCACCTTTTTATCTTGTGATTCCATGGTGTAGACTCAATTTAGAGGATGAAATTACGGTCAGACGTAAAAAATCATTATTAACAAGTCAGTTTGTTCATCTTAATTTCATTCACCCTCTTCATGTCAAGAAACCACGCTTTCCTGACAATTAATGATTTGTCCGTCCGTTTTGTTTGACAGGTTAACAGTTTACTGACAGACTTTCAGAGTTTCGTCCAGAACAGTGAGTTCCTGCAAGCAGCCGATGCCATCAATGAATTGGTAAAAGACAAATGAAAGTAACTTTCCAATCAATTTAAAATGAGACTTGGTGTACATTTTCCAAATTCAGTTTGTTTGAAAAGGAATGCAAAGTACTTTTCTGTAAGAAGTTTGCTTTTAAAATGACAAATTTCAGGTTGTGATTGTAAACTTTGAATCCATTGTAATCGAATTGTACTATGCATATGTATTTTGATTATCTTTTTCCTGCAGAAATCTGATTTGAATGTTCTCATTGAAGACGGATACTGTGAGCTGAAAATTGTCAAGGCTCTAAGGGTAAGGAGCTTATCCTTTGTCTGTTTACTTGTGGCAGGCCAGTGAGGATGCAGAAAGTGAATTGACCTATCTTGTTAGAAAGGCATTAGAGTTGTGTCCATTCAGCTTCATGAATTGACGCGGAACTCGCATAATCTGAGACAACAAAACGTAGTGTACAAATATTCCATAGGGTTGTCTAAAGGGGCGTGGCTAACTCGCAGACGGCGATAGGTCAGTTGGGGTGACGTTGTTGAATTTTGCCAGCCAGAAAGAGACATTGCTGATAAGAGTTTTTTTCACCGTTTTAGTCTGAGCTGCGAGTGAACCAAGAGACGCTGCTGCATCATCTAGGAGAGGCCTGGTCTGCCATGACTGTCTGGACCATACCCCATGCCAAAGAACCCGTCACCCTGACCAACGTCAGCCAAGTCCAAGTCAAAGTCGGTAGGTCAACAAGACGTGGGACGCTATTGCATGTGGTCTGGAGTATCATATTCAAGTTCTGTAGGTTGTGGGTTCGAGTCCAACCTGGGGTAGCGGTGCCGTGCGTGTGTCCGTGCACATGACATTTTGACACCCATTGCTTCTCCCCACCCAGAAGTAAATTTTGTTTTGCACTTTTTTTAACCAGTTCACAGTGAAAATGCTTCGGTGACTGTCAATGCCATGAAGCAGGTCGGAATTCTGAAGAGCAAAATGCAAGTTTTCGGTGAGTTTCTTAAATGTTTGTCCTCTCTTTGTGACTGTTTTTCAAAACCGAGCTTTGATAAACCAAAAAAACATTGGCAGAACGAATTTGAATTTTGAATTCACATTTGAAACAGACTTTGCTCATTGTATCTTTTCAGTCCTTTGAAATCAGTTGCAAATTGACTTATTTGAACAAAATTATTGTCAATTTTCCATTTTCAGGAAAGAAACTGATGGAGTATATTCTGAAGCCAGTTGTGACATTGTCAAATGTTGCGCCAGCAATTAACGCGGCTAAAAAGGTAATGTTATTTTCAAGTAAGTCTTAAGTTACAGGTACATTTTTATTTTTTTTCACTAGAACAAGAAGACATGAGTATTATACAAATTATACAAGTTTATAAGCATTCAAAGTTAATAGGCACAGAAAATCAGCCCTTTACGCTGTTGGGTGTGGGTTTCTCAGTCGGGTTTTGCCAGCAGCTACGTGGAGTGCTGTGGCCTCGTGGTTAAGGGCATTGGATTCGTGGTCTGCAGGTAAAAGCTGCAGGTTGTGGGTTCGAGTCCAGCCTGGGATCATGGTGCGTGTGCCCTTGGGCAAGGCACTTTGTCTCTCATTGCTTCTCCCCACCCAGGAGTAAATGGGTACCTGTGAGGGCAGAGATGGTTACTGTGATTGAGTTAGCTTCCTCTGCTTAACAGGCTGCATCGAGCTGTATACTCCCCAGGGAGTTGAGATGATATTGGAATATTTCATTGGCCCAATGAGCAGGGGTAATAATGATGTAGCGCCTTGAGCAATGATCAGGCGCTTTATAAATACCCACTTTTGTTGTTATTATTATTGGAAAATTGTGCCAACTTAGTAAACAACGCTGCCTCCTGGCATAGATTTGCTGATGCTTTCTATTGTTGCGTCACAATTTAAGCAAATGCTGTCCCATAAATTGTAAGCTCCTTGCTGTGCCGGCTGCTCATGATCTCCCTGTAATGGACACATCCTCTGTTAGCAGAGAATAACATGTTAAGCACTAAGACAAATTTCATAGAGCTGCTATTAAGCAGAAAACATTGCTTACTAATTTTTTGGTAAGCAAAAAAATCAGCTGGGAAACAGTCCAAGCAATGACATTTTGACTGATAACCTGTTTTTCCTAATAAAGTGCTACATCATTATAACCTGCTAATTGGGCCAATGAAACATTTCAAATACCATCTCAGCTCCCTAGGGAGTAAATAGCTTGATGCTGCCAGTTCGGCACAAAGCAGTTCAAGTCAATCTCAATAACCATCTCTGCCCTCACAGGTACCCATTCACTCCTAGGTGGAGAGAAGCAATGAGTGACAAAGTGCCTTGCCCAAAGGCACAGGCACCGTAGCCACAGGCTGGACTCGAACCCGCAACCTGCAGAATTACTCACAGACCATGAATTCAATGCTCTAGACCACAAGGCCATGGCCCTCCTAAGCAAAACTGTTTTTGTGCGTTTAGTGAATGTATGTGCTAACATCTTCTTTGCAGTCGCAGTCAACCACCGTTGGATTCAAGGTGCTACCCAAGAGCTCTGAGGAGCCGTCCGATCCCGTAGCTGTGTACAAGAGCACACTGGCAATACTGAAAGCACTGAGTGGGCCGTTACTTAGCCTCAAGACAGAGGGTAAAAACGGGGACGAAAACACAACGCTGATGGCTATGCTAGGTAGGAACAATCTCATTAGCAAATCGGGAACAGCTTTTGTTTTTGTTGTTTGTAAGAATTTATTTTCTCCCTTTTATTCTTTTCCCCCAGTTTTGTCCATATGTTGTTTACACATTTCCATTTCCTTTTGAGGAATCCTTAGTTTCATTGGCAGAAATGATTAATAATAATAATAATGATAATAATAACATTCAAGAAATAATGGAGGAGTTTGCAGGATTGAGGATGTATGCAATTTGTACATGGAGGCAGTTGGAGGATTTTGCTGGATTGAGGTTGCATCCCAGCAAAAATGCCTAGGGAGTGAATTAATTGTGCTGCTTCATTTTGTCCCTCTGACGCATAAATTAGGTTTGTAACCAAATGTTTCTTTGATCTTTACAGGAGAATACATCTGGCCAGAGCTGTCCAAGTGTATCATCACACATTGTCTGGTGCACTCGATACCCACAAGCAGCTCCAAGGTAGCCACACAGCATTACTTTCTTAAACCATTCTTCAGGGTTTATCTTGAAAAAAAAATATGGCATTGCTTATTTAAGGATTTGTTATCTGTATTGTCATCTTCGAATAAGTGTTGGTTTTTTTTGCTGAATTTTTTTGGGAAAGTTTATTTTAAAATCTTACTTAAACCTTAAACACCAAATTGTGAGGTTTTCAATAATGAAATAGACCTTAGTCATAATGACGTCACACTTTGTTTACATGTGCGCTTTCCTATGGGAGCCAGGTGTCTTAGATCTATTCAGACATGCAAGTTTTCCTCGGATCCGCTGATTTCCTCCTTTTTTTTTACTTCTCATGAATGCCATGTTACAAATTGAAAAGTACAGTACAAAATCTTGGTTTGGAAATTCCTCATTTTTTCTTAATTCTCAGTTGCATGCCTGTCTATTCAATCGAAAACAAAAATGCTATTCGGATATTCGGTTGATGTTTGCATATTGAACTATTTGGTGTATTGGACACAGCCCTAGAATAATGTATGATAAAAAAGATATTTTTCTGATTGCATCGTATTCACCATTTCAGCTCAATGAGTACAAAGCTGTCATCACGGCTACCGAGGGATTTGAAGCTTCTCTCCGGAAAACAGGTCAGTCAGCAGTTTAAACAACAAACCAAAACAAATAATCATGCGAAAGAAATATAATAAAATACTGCCTTGAAACTTATAAATAATGTCAGAGATCTTTCTGTTTCAGGGTTTATTGCAGAAACTGCTTCTCCCCTGCTGACCTACGCCAGAGATGTCAATATCCACTTTGCTAACAAAAAGGTGATTTTTTTTTAATGTTAGTTACTTCTAAATATGTTGTGGGAACATTTCTTGAATGGCATCATTCAGTTTGTTTGGTCCCATCTGGAACTTTGTATGGGACCTTCCAGCACTTAGCTGTGTTCTGAGATACAGCCTATAATACATAGAATAGTGATGAAAATTGGGAACCAAAAAAGCTGTAACTCCATCAGATTTTGTCGGATTCCAACATTCTATACATCATTGGAAAGCGTATGTTCAATGTCCTTCCCAATGAACACAACGTCCTGGTTTACAACAATTGGCTCAAGTGACCCTGGTTTTGTGCTGGAGACTTTTTGTGACTGGGCTTGTGATTGACCTGTGACTGGACTTGTGACTGAGCTTGTGATTTACTTGTGATTTACTTGTGACTGGACTTGTGATTGACCTGTGACTGGACTTGTGACTGAGCTTGTGATTTACTTGTGATTTACTTGTGAAAGGACTTGTGATTGACCTGTGACTGGACTTGTGACTGAGCTTGTGGTTTACTTGTGATTTACTTGTGACTGGACTTGTGATTGACCTGTGACTGGACTTGTGACTGAGCTTGTGATTTACTTGTTACTGGACTTGTAATTTACCTGTGATTTACTTGTGACTGGGCTTGTGATTGACCTGTGACTGGACTTGTGACTGAGCTTGTAATTTACCTGTGATTTTCTTGTGACTGGGCTTGTGATTGACCTATGACTGGACTTGTGATTGACCTGTGACTGGACTTGTGACTGAGCTTGTGATTTACTTGTGATTTACTTGTGACTGGACTTGTGATTGACCTGTGACTGGACTTGTGACTGAGCTTGTGATTCACTTGTTACTGGACTTGTAATTTACCTGTGATTTACTTGTGACTGGACTTGTGATTGACCTGTGACTGAGCTTGTGATTTACTTGTGATTTACTTGTGACTGGACTTGTGATTGACCTGTGACTGGACATGTGACTGAGCTTGTTACTGGACTTGTAATTTACCTGTGATTTACTTGTGAATGGACTTGTGATGGACTTGTGACTGGACTTGTGATTTTACTTGTGACTGGGTTTGTGATTGACCTGTGACTGGACTTGTGACTGGACTTGTGACTGGACTTGTGATGGATTGGACTACATCCCTTACATTTTTTATGTTCTGTTTATTTTCTTTTTGGAAAGTGTCAAGAGCTGATAGTTGAAGCCCGCAAGCTGATGAAGAGAGAGCTGCACAATACAAAGAGAGTCGGTACAATGAAGGTTGACAACAAGGACGTCAAAGATCAAAAACAAGATGCCAAGGTTAGAATTTGTTGGAAATTGTGTGCTTCAAGACTAAACTGGATTCAATTTTGGCGTTCTTATCTTGCTTCAAGAAGTTCTTGCAATTTGAAATCATTAAACCACAACCCTCCTCAGTCCTCAATCCTCCAGGCGGTTGTAGAGGATTGGGACAGAATGGCCAAAAGGCTTGATTTTGGAGGATGCATTATGTCGAGTTTGTAGGCTGTGCCCAGCGGTGTGTATGTTCAGCCATGTATAATTGAGCCCTGCATTATGCTGGATATCATCCGCACTGCTTCTGAATGTCATCAGCACTGCCTCAACCCATAACAGTGATTGTTGGAGGATTTTGAAGGATTGAAGCAATGGTCACCCCTCCACTGCAGTAATTCAAGACATAATGAATGATTTTGGAAGATTGAGGCCAAATCAAATTTTCACATGGTGGCAATTGGAGGATGTTGCAGGATTGAGAATGGTTCCTAGCCAAAAGGGCGTAGGGGGTTAGGGTTAATTGAAATATTCTTGATTTACGTTGAATGAGCTTATTGTATTGAAAATATATTTAATATGAAACCATTTAATATGTAATTTCAGTGAGGACACTTGCAGTGTAAACTGAACAACTTAAATGCAAAGTAACAAAAAAACTTGGGAAAAACTTTAGGGATTCGACAGTCTGCTCTGAGACAACGCTTTGATGACAGTTGACACAGGATGACGTGGAACATGCTTTCAAGATGATGTTTAGGACAAAATGTCAAATTTGAAATTCTTGCTCTTCTTTGTCTTCCTTCAGGACAAGTGCCACGTGAGCGAGGGTATCTTTGCACTGCCTGAGTGTGCAGTCAGTGAAAGCATAGAGTGTCTTGTTAATCTAGCCTACCAGACATTACAAGAAGCTGCTAGTAATACACCACAGTGGTGAGTAGGAAAATGTGTCCGTCTGGCTTTACGTTTTCTAGAAGGTTTAAATAATAAATAAATGTGGGGTGCTAATCATCCTTACTCGTAGAAGAAGCTGAATTGGTTGGAAGCAGCTACAACTTTTCGAGCCGAAGGCATGTTATGTACCAGCGCCTCAAGCTGCTGGTTTTAGTGGTATGAAACGGCTGAGAAAATTTTTGTTACCCACTGGATGGGATGCCGGATCACAGGTTACTCCCCAGCTAATGCCCGTACCCATTTGTACTCCTGGGCGGAGAGAGGCAAGTGGGGATGAAGTGGCTTACCCAAGGTCAAAACATGAGGCCAGCAGGTGGATTCGAACCCATGACCTTCTGATCATGAGTCACGAACCCTAACCACTTGGCCACACTTGTCCCGAATCGTGTGAAAAAGCAAACGTGCCTTTTGTTTAGGCAAATTAAAATGTGTTGAACATTTTGCAGGTCAGTGTACGCAATATATTCAACATTAACCCACGTAGTGTAAGGGCAGCCTTCA
Source organism: Patiria pectinifera (assembly GCA_029964075.1). Lineage (NCBI taxonomy): Eukaryota > Metazoa > Echinodermata > Asteroidea > Valvatida > Asterinidae > Patiria > Patiria pectinifera. The sequence continues at coordinate 20,260,628 of CM057147.1, read as the reverse complement.
AAACTGACTTCGCGAAGTGTTCGCGAACTTCGCGAATATCCAAAGAGCTAGCCAGTTTGCGAACTTCGCGGAGCTACTCATCCATCCGTGGTCAAGTTAATGAGGTAGCGCGAAACTTGCGCCTTTGTTATGTTAATGGCCGTACTGAATAATTCACAGCACTTGCCCGTCTTATTATCATAACGCGAAGTCAGCGAACATGCGTGCAGATGTATTTTCCAGAGACTGTTCGCAATCAGTGTCCAGAAGTAGCATGTGAAATGTCGATTTTTTTATTGCAGGAATTAGTCAAACAACCGAACGGATATTTGGACAACTTTCTGTTTTGGTATTATTTAGATGTTTCCGTATTATATAATGCAATCACTCAATTGTCAAAAATAAAGTTGAAGGAAACACCAATTGTCCAGAAACAAATTAACGTAAAAACACGAAAGATCGTTTTAAAAGATCGTTTCAAAAACGTTTCTCTCCATTAAGTGTAATAATTATTTTAATACTTTTTTTACAATACTACCCGGGAACCTAAATTACGGTATTATGCTTAACACGGTTCATTCAAGTAAATGAAACATTAAATGATTGAAATACATTGTACATGTAATTATTTTTATTACCTTCGGTTTGAAAATGAACCGAAACGAGTTTGGAAAGAAATGCGAATAAACTGAAGACAACTGTTGATCAACTCTCTATCGGGAAGTACAGAAACTGTCACTCATGAATTTTTACGAAGCCCACACGTCACTAAAATATCCTTGGCAACATTGTTTCTATAGATATGCCTTGCGCAAGACAACCTATATATGGGATGTGTGGGCGGGTCTTATTGTCTATCAATCAAATCAGTTTGGCGCGAACGTTTCCCAGCTCATCTCATTGGTGGTGAAATGTCGTCATGACGATAAACCTGTCTGTCTTGCGCAGCGCCGGTGACAATTTCAAGTTCCCACGCCCTTATATTTTGGCGAGTAGCCAAACTGACCAGAATCCTTTTGCACCACATGCGGGCGTCGTTTGGAGCTGCCGACGGCTGTTTACTGTACAGGTTGTATCAGGCTACGCGGAGTTCGCGAACCTCAGCTGTGCTGCCGTCGTGTTCCCCGTGTCAACATACATCGACCAACGTATAAAGGTTGCATGGGACCTGACTTCCAGCGCAACGTGTGCTCAGATTAATAATGCCCGTTCCTTTGGAACTACTGACTGCGTATATTGGGCGCCGATATCAAGGCATTCCGAAGGGACGGCTGGTCTGGCGCAGTGTGAAGGGGAAAAACGGACGGTTGGCCATAAATTGTGACCATTTGGATTTTTTTTTCCCGGAACAGAATTAAGATTTTTAAAACATGCTTAAAGTATACAAGTATAATGTAAACCTCACTGAATTGAAACTCCAAATTCGGCCATTTAAATTGTTGTAACTCCAAAATGCAACACCTATGAAGCTAGCTGATTCAAACTTCATTGATTTTGTTGTGTAATTTTCATCATGGTGATACAAAATAGGATAATTTTATTTTTTGCTAAAAATGATATTCGTCGGACGCCCTAATCCAACATCTTTGAAGAATAATAAGTGAATTTGAAATAAAAAATAAAACCGCTCCCATTCATGGAAGTCTCGAAAAAGAAATGGTTTCGTGAATTTTTTTTTTAACCATATTACCCATGTTGATTAAAACAATTATTGTGAAAAAAATGTATTATTTTATTAGATTATTTCGTTTACTGTCGGTGTCGTACAAAACAAAGCCGTAAAAATATCAAGACCTCCATATGACTTGTGCCCACTTATAGTAAAAAGAAATGCTGGAGGATTCGACGACGAGAAGGGGAAAAAAAGTAATTACATTTGTATTGAGCCTTCAGAACAACATAAACAAGTAGTGAAGTACACGCATAGCATGCAGTGGCTTGGACGGTACACAATAGATAGTCTACAAGATTAGTGTGCGCATCTGTGCTGCAGCATAGCACTAGAGTCAGTTCCCCCTGCGACCCTTACACGTTGGTTGATGTATTGATGCAGGGATCACGACGGTAGCACAGGTTCGCGAAGTCCGCGGCGCCGTAGCTGTCAACGAAATCAACCGGCTCGACGCATCGTAACCATAGAGAAGCACACAAATACTAGTTGATGTAGTTTGACACAAGACGTAAATAAAAGAACAAGTTCGTCCTTGCATTCCATGCTCTATGCTCCTTGGTGCAGTACCACACCATGGATGAATTTTCTGGGTTGCTTCCAGAGGTTGCTGATTTCTACAAACCCCAATAGAAGTTATCCAAACACGCACTAAAGTCCTTTTCATTTCTTTGATACAGACTCATACTTTTCAAAAAGTGAAGTCGGACCAGGGAGGTAGTTTCAGATCAGTTGATAAAAAAAACCTTTGTCCATTAAACCCCTTTATCGGCACCACATTTTCAATTGACTCGACTGTACATTGTACCCATATTAAGTGATCGTACTGTTCAGCAGGCATGGTGATGCGATTCTGCAAATTTCTGGATTGAAATAAGAAGTTGATAAGACAGTTTTATAATTTTTTTGTCACCAGATCTAGTATATAGATGAACATAAAGGCATCCGCGTTCTGATCATCCTTTCCAAACTATACAGACCAATTCCCGGTAAATAAACTCATGAGAAATTCCCGCGGGAGGTTTTCGCCCCACCGCCACCCCAGCAACCGTGCACACTAGACACATTTATAATAGCTCCCGTGAGCGAGAAGCAGTCGTTCCACCCTCGCAATCCAACCCCGGGAAATGTGCCAAAATGTTTGTGGGCGGCTGGACGCACTCAGACAATTTCGAGAAAAAAACACCCTCACGTTTCTCGTAGATGATGGATGGCGTTGAGAAAAACAGCTCACTCGTGAAATTCACCACAGTAATAGTTTCGTGAAAGTAGCTGTTCAACTAAACTTACCCATATTCAGTACAGTATATTTATTGTGGAAAATATTCGCAGCTTTTTATTAGTTTATTTCGTTTACGCTGTCGGCCTGAATGACAATAATTCATGTACATGAACAGCCATGTAAATAACTCGGGACTTTCCCATTTTGAGCACGCAATGCATGAGCACGCAATGCATGAGCACGCACCGTTAATAGTCAGCTCCAGGCTGAACAATGCACTGAGGTTATGGGAACATTGTGTGATAGGGCTCCCGCGAACATTGCAGAGTCCATCACCAAATGCAATGAAGCACCCGTATCCAGTGAGAAATGACACGAACGAGGTGCAGAATTTTGCCTTCCTTGGCCGACTGAGTCTTCACATCGTAGATCAGATGAGTCTACATGTTGTTGGTGTACTAATCATCTTGCCTATATAGTACTGTAGCAGTAGCAGATCAACTCTGCAGCCGCCCATGATACGTGTAGTGCCTACATTCCCATTATTATTATGCCCAATTCACTTCGATGTGTATCAATTATCATACAATTTAAGGTAATCAGTGTATATTACAATAATTATAGTTTTGATTCTCGTTCATAAATCAAAACCCTGCCGCCCAGCTCATATTCAACATAATATCTTGGTGAACTTTGAGTTCGATGATGCAATAATAAAGTAACTTACTAATTTCATATTTATTTACTCATTGAACTTCAGTGTAAAAGAGCAATCATATTAGAAATGTATAGACCCTAATGGCGATCTTTGACGAGAAGAAAGTTGTAATAGGATTTGTGTATAAGTTTTATTTTCAAATTCTTTAGATAGACTGGCATTTAAATTAACAATTCTGAGATATTAAAAAAAAGGATAATAATAATGTACAAGCATGCCAAATCCACACCCCCCCCCCTCAAAATTGCTTTATTTCAGACTTATGAGTTCACCCGAACACAATAAAGAAAACAAAAAGGCTTCAGAATTCCATGGGGAGTAAAAATGCAATCATACATGATATAGAACAACATAAACGTTCAGTACATAACTACATGTAAATGCACATGTACATGTATGTACATGTACACGTTGTACTGTACAATCGCGCTTGAAGTCAGCTCCCATGCGACCTTTTACATGTTGGCCCATCCATTGATACAGGGATCACGACGGCAGCACAGCCAGCTAGCTAGCTGAGCATGAGGTTCGCGAACTCCGCGTTACGTTTCAGCCCAACAGCCTGCACATTAAACAGCCGTCGGCAACTCCACACGATGCCTGGCGCGAAACTGGTCTGGCTGGTTTGGCTCCTTGCCCAAATAAGAGCGTGGGAACTTGTGTAGCACAAGACGGACAGGTAGATCGTCATGACGACGGCGTGTCACCACCAATGCGACGAGCTGTGAAAACGTTCCCGCCAAACTGGAGTTCACTGATAGGCAATAAGACTCGCCCAAACATCCCATATATAGGTTGACTAGTGCAAGGCATTTCCATAGTAACATTATTGTCAAGGATATCTAGTGACGTGTGTCGGCCGTAAATATTTATAACACTGTTTCTAAACTGCATGGTCAAAGTTGATTTAACCGTCCTCTTCAGTGTCTTACTATAATAATTTCTTTCCAATTCTGTAATGAAATGTTCATATACATGTATGTTTTGAAGAAACGGGAAATGATTTATTCTATCCTAATTGGACGCTTTTTATTATTCCTCTTAAATTACGGTTGATTTTTTAATTGTTTTTACGGTCATTAAGCATAAAGATTACTGATTGTTCGGCTAAAATATTTGCGTTTGGGTGCATTACCTCCTTCAAAAGAAAATTTGTTATTTATTGCTATGTCATTTCAAAAAAGACGGAAGTATTTATTTTCGGGGTGAAACTCTGAGCATGGCCGGGGAGATCCGCAGCAACTTGAAGTTGTTTTATTGATAACGTATTAGGCCTGATATACTCCTCTTCAATTCTACCTTGGAGGAAAAATAGAAAGGGCTACATGCAGACAACATCTCCAGTAAACAAGTTCTACAAAATGCGGAAATCGGAAGCCATGGATAGTACACTTTTCCGTATCACGACAATCGGTGCTTAATTATATAAAAAAGTGCAGTTCATATACAAATAATATAGATCGTATTTTGAGGCGAAACGCTTTCTGAAAATACATTTTTGCAGTCTTTGTGCTTGATGAATACCGCAGGTGTGAAGTTAAAATATTACCCAAGAGCCAAGAAACTTGCGGCAAGGAATTTTCATTCCGATTTCAGGAAGTTGATTTCAAGTTGTCAACATTATCAAACGATGTGACGGAAATTTGCCACTTATCAAAAAATATTCGGGAACACAGCGCCTTGCTAGCTCCTGGTTTAACAAATACCGCCGACGCAACTAAGCCTGAATATTACCGGAGCACTGACCGGTAGCTTACGCGAACTCCGCGTACGCCAGTTTCGCGCACTTCGCGAACTCAGCAGCTGTAGCATATTAGCATAGTTTTAGCATAACAAAGGCGCATTGTCATGCGATGCAAATGAACCTGCACAGCTCGAAGTTTACTCCTAACTTGGAATCAAAATTACTTCGCGAACTTCGCTGACTTCGCGAACGCTCAGTTTTGAAGCCTGCCCTAAAGCATTTTTGCTAATGTCTTATTTTTATGTTTGCAGTGCCATCCAGCTGTTTTACACAGTGCGAAACATGTTTGAGATATTTTGTGATGTCGTACCCGCATACCACAGAGATAGTCTGGTGAGACAACTTCTAGACTTTTTCAAAAAGTCATTTGGTACTTCTGAATTTCACTGTCGTCTGCTTGTTGAGCCAAAAAAAGATAAAAATGCACAGAAAGCAAATGTTCCCATGTACCTTTAACTGGCATGCAACTGGGAATTTTGGGAAAAAAACGAGGAAATTCCGAACCACACATGACTTTGTACAGTGTTTTCCAATTTGTAATGGTATTCATGAGAAGTAAAAAACGAGGAAATCAGTGGATCCAAGAAAAAATTGCATGCCTGCTTTAACCAGTTCGCGCCAGAGGCCGTGTATACACGTAAAAGTTTTGGGTACTCCGAACCGATGACAGATACACACGCAGGGAGAGAGGCCAGAAATATCTGTCAGTGGCCCACTCGCAGCGAGCGTGGCTGGAAATATGAGTGTGCTGCCCGACGGTGATGGCTTCAACCCACCTGGCTTGAGGTTGAGTGAAAATATATCCCGCGCCTCGTTCCGTTCTTGTCAAAATAATGCCAGCATTAACTGGTTAAAGCAAGGATAAAAACAACAAAACAAGGTAATGTTGATATTGTCTTAAAATTTCTTTACAGAAATCTTGACTTTTTAAAAAAAAAATCGTTATTTTTCTTGTGAAACAGCAGAAGCTACCCCAGGTGTGCGCTCTCCACCACAACAACTGCATGTACATCGCCCATCACCTGCTGACGCTAGGCCATCAGTATCGTCAATCCTTACCCCCGCCCCTCTGTGATGGCACGTCCACGTTTGTCGACCTCATCCCTGTCTTCAGGAAGCTGGCATCCGAATGTTTCTTGGCTCAAATGGTAAAAAAACAGCAGCCTATTTTTTTGTCAGTCATTTGTACCGAGTCAACACAGCCTGGATGTGTCGGGTTTCTACTGTACCTCCCGATATTTCAGTGGGACTAAACTTCAGCACTAAGTTGATTTTATTGGTCTAGAACTTTGATCCCGTTGTTAACCCTAGCCCTGCCAGATGCAACACAGTGCATCAGGTGCAAACATCTGTGGGACCTTGCTGCACTGAACCACTAACACCAGTGCATAAATGGCCAATTCTGAAACATTGAGAGTTAGTCCCATTGAGCAATGCCACAGTGGTATCCTGCTGCAGTTGGTGACCACAGACTCTGAGGCAGTTTGGCCTTGAGATTGCCGACCTAATGGATCATGCTACACTGATGAGCAGGCTTGTCATTTTGACAAGTGTTACACATTGCTGCAATTAGCAGGGTTTCTAGCCACAATACCCTGGAGGGTTAGGGTTAAGGCCAGTGTATCCTTCTTGGACACGCCAGTCCTAACTTTTGACATCACAGCAGGTATTCATCCCACAGAGTACAAAAGTTGCAACACATTTCAACCGCAGCAAATTTCACTTTGAATGTTGCCTGACGTCAAATGGGCATTGCATTCATATTCAAGTAAAATAACCTGCCATATCCTGTATTTGCATTACTGCTTTTATGTTGCAGAGAATTCAGCGAGACCAATTAGTGGAGAGTCTGTCTGGTGCTGAGGGCTTTGACCAAGTAGCGACTGACGACAACTTCTTGGCGTGTGAGAGGGCCATTAAACAAGTAGGTTCGGCAACAATCCAAAATTTTAGGCCAAGTGAAAAATAAACCAGTTTCTTGCCATGGCCCGCTTACGTTTTTCCTGCTCGCTTCCTTTGTCGTGTTGTTTTTATTCATATATTTACAAATAATTTACAAATGTATTGTCAATGTATTTGTTTCTAATGAAATTGTACCTTTGTAGAATGGGTCACAGCTCCTTCAGACACAATTTTGTACCAGTAAAAAAATCAAGAAAATGCATCAATCAATTCTCCATCTTGGAAAATCCACCATCTTGAGGGGGGGGGGGAGTGCCCGCCTCCTTAATTTTTTTCAAAAGGCTCGGACGATAAACTATTTTTGTTATTTTACTCGGCCTTATCTAGGACTTGGATTTCCACATAAGAATATTCAAATATTCAATTTTGTTGATAAAAATGAAGTCAAAGTAAAATATCACCTGTGCCTTTTTGGTTAGGAATCTTTCTGAAATCCTTTAAAGAAATCCTCCATCTTGCAGTTCTGAAAATTACAGCAAAAGCAAATGTTGTATATTAAGCCTTGACAGGCAGGATTGTCTTCAGACTTTTGTCTGAAATCAGACCTTTTGAATCTGAGAGAAAGACATCACCAGTCTCTCAAGGAATGCATCTTTCAGACCATATATCCATTTTTTAAGACTTTTTTTTTTAACTTGGCAATCTCATCCCTGTCTTTATCCCAATGCAGGTTGTGCACCAGTTGGGTCACCTCCAGCGAGTCTGGACCGACATCCTCCCCAGTAACATCTACACCAAGGCCATGTCTACACTCATCAACACGGTACTCATGCACATCGTGGAGAAAGTCTCGTCACTAGAGGTACGAAGATCCCTGAAATGGATTTGACTGTTTCATGCACGTATGGCGGAAAGCACAAACAACTTATTGAATTCTGTGCAAACCTCTGGCGTCTTGGCATGGGCGTCAGGCGCCGTTGGCAATGCATTAGATTGTCCCTCCCAGTGGTCTCCCTGAACTCTCCTTTCGTAAGTGTGGAGGTGGTACTTGTGCATGGAGTGCATAGGCTGCCAACAAATTTCTGACTCAACATGTTTGAGGGACTATTTTTAAGCTGTGGCAGGAGCTTCTACATGTCACTTGGTGGTCAGTTGGTCGGTCTGTCTGTCTGTCCCCAAAAATTGACCAAAAATCTTTGACCAAAAATTGACAAAATGCCATGCCGTCGTCAGTAAATGCACTCTTGACGAAAGTTATCGGAAAACGAGGTTTGTCTCGATCGATGCGTATGCGCATCTATTTTGCATATGTCTGTCCTTGGAAAACTGAGCAAAAGCTAGCTCCCTAAGTTTCCAATATAATGTAACTACAACATTTCGGCAAACAAAAACAATGATATAGTTAACATAAATTGTTTGTAACATTTTGTAAAGTTGTTAATGACAATTTTGTAAATGGGGGCAAGATAATGCGTAGCAATGTTAATAGTCACGTAGTGTGTAGCCCGCTATTTTGATGGGAAACTTAGGGGGCTTATTTTGGTCAATATTCAGCTTGTGATTTTCACGTGGGACGGCTGCCCTGGCTTGTTTTTTTGCACAATCATTTCATGCAAGACTTCCATGCAAGGTGACCAGAGCTTATTGTGCACTCACACTTGTTTCGTCTGTGGTTTCCTTGTGGAATACTGCCACTAATTGGTTAGAACATTTCTTGTTGTTGCTCAACTTGACAGGACATCTCAGCTGATGATGCACAGCAGTTACATTCGTTACTCTCGGGACTGCAAGACAGAATTCCACACTTGATCAAACCAGGAGAAGTTGAGGTAAGAAAGCAATTCCTGAATCTAATTTGTTTGTTGTTGCAGAATTTGTTGATAAGATGTTAGGTGGCCCGCGAAGTGATGTATATAAAATGGGTCTAATAATGCACAGTATGTTGCTTTGTGGACACCAAAAAAAGAGAGAATCTTTGGGGTTTTTGTTCGGTGTGTAGCAGACTACTCAATGGAACGTATTCATGAGAAAGCCATTTTGTCGTGTTCCCTGAATGTGTTTCATAAGCTGTGAGCTGTTGAATGGGATGGTGCCAGACTATTTATTCACTCTAGCCTCACTTTCATTTTTGATTTAAATGTGGCTTAAAACATTACGGAATAGGGTATGTTTAATCACAAATGTTAAATTATTCATCAGAGCAGACTTCTATTAATTTGTAACGTAGTGCTTTCAGTTCTCTACACAAGTTCCCAAAAATGAAGATTTGACCTCATTCTCAATTGAATTTGGCCGACTCGTGAATAAAGCCCATAGCTTAGAAAAGTATGCAATCTCTGTAGATATTGTTGCGGAGGATGGACAAGACCGATAATGCATTGCTTGAGCGATACATGATTGCATTGCTTGAGCGATACGTGATTACAACTGCAAGCTTATGCTTCACTTGATCAGAAATTGCCCACAAATCCACTTTTTCAGACAATTCGAAGTATATTTCCTTACTGTAAAGGAGGTTGACTTTTGGTTTTTGGATTGATGCGTAGGAACCAGTTTTGGTGCAGAGTACCGTTGATCAGTGGACGTCATTCAGCGAGTTGCTGTTTATGTTAGACGCCAGCATGCAAGATGTTGTCGACAGATTGGCGGAGGGCAAGGTGAGATACAACACACAAATAGGATTTATATTTTAAGCAGTAAAATTCTGTCAGATTGAACAAAGAAATTGACTGGAACGGGGTTTGAACCTATGACCTCCAGATTGTCGTTCCAGTGCTCGATCAACTGAACTATCCAGCCCTATGCTGGCAGTTCCCCATTTGTAATAAAATAGTTGTATCTTGTCTGAGTGATCCCCGTCTGGTATTTCTAGGTTTGCAGCATTGTAAACGTTGCTAGCATCGTGACTTAGGGCGTGATCCCTGGCTACATGGCATATGTATGTTTATGGCTTCTGACTAGTTCCCCTTGACCACCAACATTGGGCTGGATGGCTCAGTCGGTAGAGCACTGAGACGGCAATCCCGAGGTCGCAGGTTCAAACCCTGCTCCAGTCCATTTCTTTGTTTAACTTTAAAATTAAAAACATTGTTCATGTTGGGAACTCCTCTTCTTGTCTAGTTGCTCTTTAAACATTTGAGACTGTGATTCTCTCCGTCATTCCAGGGACCACTCGCCATGGTGTTCAGCGCCAGTGACGTGAAGAGCCTGATCCGGGCCATCTTCCAGAACACCGACAGACGAGCCACAGCGCTCGCCAAAATCAGATAGGACCAGCCGGGAAAGTAAGCTGAGTTCAAGGCATATCGGATCATTTGCCATCATTTCATTGGACCAATTTAAGGGCTAATAATTTATAGCAGACATCGTTCCACTGAGCTGTTCAATGTATTGTGTCTCCATGCTGAAAAACCACGAAAAAACTCTGTTCTTTTTCAACCCTAAAAAGTGCAGTTTGTAGAATCTGCCGTGCATAGAATCCATAGGTCACAGGGTGTGCCTGAGTGCCATCTCTGTCGTGGGAAAGTAATGCACAGATGTACAAAGCGTACCCGAGCATATGCATGAAGTCAACAGCCAACTCGCAGCTGTTTAACGGATGAAGTATTTTAGATAACTGTCTGTTCTCAGCAATGGTTGGGGCCATATGATAGGCAGAGTGTGATATGGACCATGGTATATGAGATATTATCTTCAAATAAACTTGAATCCTCGATCCTGATTGGAGAATCCATGGCAACAAGCCGTGCTACATATAACAATGTAGCACAGCCACAGTCCATACTGCACTCCACATATTGCACTATTCTAAGATGCGTGCGCCATTCCATACAAACATGAACAGCGGCATGTGTGTTTCATTTTACTGCGCCTCAAGTTTGCTTAAAGATAAATTTGTTATCGCGCTCACGCTCGTGGAACACGAAAAATGCAGTGCGTCTGTGTCCCACATACCACTCAGCCAAATGTGGGACACAGACACACTGCATTATTCCGTGTTCCACTAGCACTCGCGGGATAACTAATAATACCACATTGTTGCCATGGATCGACCAATCAGGATCAATGATTTAAGTTTGATTGAAGATAAATTGGAATACTGCCTGGAATACGCCAAATTGGGCTACTAAACAATATCAAATGGAAAGAGCATTTAAAGTAGATTGTAAACATCCTCACAAACATCCTTTAAGAACTGTGTATTTTGTGTTTTACTTGCGAGAGCCATGCGAGAACAAATTTCAGAAAGCACAAGATATTATAAAATACAAATCTGAAGGCAAATTAATGCCTAATTTCTACAAACTCATTGTATCGATGGCTTACAGGAGCTTCAATGGGATTCCTTTTTTTTTTTTGGTTAAATCTACAAGCAGAATGTCGCTTAAAAGATTTGGCAGGCCTTTTCTTTAGGGACCTTGCATCACAACTAAAAACAGGTTAGCACATTTCAAATTGTTTTTATTCTAGACAAGCTCGCATCAACAAATTCCTCATCGCTTGCAACAACACCGTGATGCCAGGCACGGCACAGTTACTGCAACACTGCACCTGCCTCAGATTGTCTGTCCACCAGAACAACCCGACGACAGCAGCGCCTGTAACTGGTATCCGGCAAGCTGGTGTCCTATCACCCCATAGATTGTCAGTTGTTACTCAACCCACCAGAACAACCCGACGACAGCAGCGCCTGTAACTGGTATCCGGCAAGCTGGTGTCCTATCACTCCATAGATTGTCAGTTGTTACTCAACCCACCAGAACAACCCGACGACAGCAGCGCCTGTAACTGGTATCCGGCAAGCTGGTGTCCTATCACCCCATAGATTGTCAGTTGTTACTCAACCCACCGGTCTGTGTCATGACTGTGACATCGCCTGCCGTTCAGCCATTGGTCGGTGGAAATCAATTGACTGAGTTTGATATGAGCCACAGGATGTATGACCAAGTAAGCATTTGGTTAATAACCCAAAGCTGTACCGCCCTAAACCGCTTTGCCTGTTACTCCCTGTACTACCCCAAACTGCCCTGCCTGTTACTCCCATGTACTGCCCCAAACCACCCTGCCTGTTACTCCCTGTACTACCCCAAACTGCCCTGCCTGTTACTCCCATGTAGTGCCCCAAACCACCCTGCCTGTTACTCTCTGTACTGCTCCAAACTGCCCTGCCTTTTAAGCCCGGTTCATACTTCATGCGAAAGCGAATGCAAATCTTTGACGTCATGGCAAGTATTCGCGCTGGGAATTCGCAAAAGTTGAACACATTTCAACTCGGACAAATTTCGCAGCGAATGTTTCATGATGTCAAATTCGCTTTGCATTCGCATTCGCATGAAGTATGAACCGGGCTTTACTCCCTGTTCTTCCCCAAACTACCCTGCCTGTTACTCCCTGTACTGCCCCAAACTACCCTGCCTGTTGCTCCCTGTACTATCCCAAACCATCCTGCCTGTTACTCTCTGTACTGCCCCAAACCACCCTGACTGTTACTCCCTGTACTGCCCCAAACTACCCTGCCTGTTGCTCCCTGTACTACCCCAAACCACCCTGCCTGTTACTCCCTGTACTGCCCCAAACCACCCTGCCTGTTACTCCCTGTAATGCCCCAAACCACCCTGCCTGTTACTCCCTGTACTGCCCCAAACCACCTTGCATGTTGCTCCCTGTACTACCCGAAACCACCCTGCCTGTTACTCCCTGTACTGCCCCAAACCACTCTGCCTGTTACTCCCTGTACGGCCTCAAACCACCCTGCCTGTTACTCCCTGTAATGCCCCAAACCACCCTGCCTGTTGCTCCCTGTACTATCCCAAACCAGCCTGCCTGTTTCTCCCTGTATTGCCCCAAACCACCCTGCCTGTTACTCCCTGTACTGCCCCAAACCACCCTGCCTGTTACTCCCTGCACTGCCCCAAACCACCCTGCCTGTTACTCCCTGTACAGCCTCGAACCAGCCTGCCTGTTAGTTGCTGTACTGCCCCAAAGCACCCTGCCTGTTACTCCCTGTACCGGTACCACCGTGGACCATCCTGCCTGTTACTCCCTTGAAACAGCCCTGCCTGTTACTTCCTTGAAACAGCCCTGGCTGTTCTTCCCAAACTGCACTGCGCGCCTCAAAATTATTCTCAAGCCAATTGAAAAAACCTGTTTTATTTAACTTTTATAAATTTGTTTTTTATTTCTGTCTAGGTTCCACCATCCCTCCTTCAGTCTTCACTGACTGCAGGTGTCATCAATTCTTCAGGAGCTATGAAGCCGCCTACGGACATCCAGAAACGCATCTTGCTTCAGCGTCTACGCCTGCAGCTGGAGTTGCTACAGGCTCAGCGACTACAACAAGCGAGGCAGCGAGTGTGAACCGTCCGGGAAAATTAAGAAAAGAAAATATTCCAACGAATGATTTCTCAACGTGGGTAAAAACTCTTGTACGATCTGGAAGCGTACACTTTAGTGTTTATGTGCGTGGCCGTACATGCCAGTGCATGATACGCATTCACGTGGTCCCTCACTGGTTCCGCACAGAGAGAGTCGGAACACGTGCTTTTCCCCACCCACTGCATTTATCGATCTAAAGCCGTGTCCGCACTCGCCTTTTTTTGGAAGGTTTTACCGAGACGATGGTGAGATGAAAAATGTTTAAACACCCTTTTAAAAGAATCTGATTGGCCATCTTAATCCACGCTCGGAACAATTTTTTTCCATTCATGTTTCGGTTCGATTGGTCCGTTAGTTATTCATTGGTACCGACGTTCAAAGGGAAGTGACTCGCCTGAATATGCCGAGTGTCCAGATAAAAATCCAGAAAAGAAAATACTCCAAAAGAAAGCGTAATCCAAGAACCATGATTTCTCACCGTGGGAAAAAAACCCGTAATGCCCGCACGATCACACGTAAAGCTACGCCCGTCCTGCTAGGCCCACAAGCACAATTGCACTGGCTTTTTCCCACGCACTGTGTAGATCAAGCTGATTGGCCATCTAAAACGGCGCTCGAAACATTTTCCATTCATGTTTTGGAATGATTGGTCCGTTCGTTATGAAGGTCGCGGCACTGACAACTTCATATTACAGCGTCCACAATTGCGCATGCGTAATATTGTGATGTTTACTATTATCAATCACGGACCTATCACGTGAGAAGGAGTACAATATTTTTTGTAGGAGTCCGATTTTCACATGACACCGGCGAAGCACGTAAGGAGTCGCTGGTGGCCGGCATAAATTGCATGAGCCTTTTGAGTCACTCACAATGGATACCAACTGAAAAGCATACGTTCGCTAGGATCTGGGTATCATTGCCTGGTCGGCCTCTGGCATCGGTCGACGATCTGCATTATTTTTCAGTGGACCTTGTCAAGTCAATGACTAAATTCGAAAAATGCAATACCACAAAAAGTAAGCTTCCCGTGTTTAATAATCTGTTAGTGTTACAATGATATGTTGTTTTTACAAACAAATGGACTGATAATGAAAGTTTGAAACCAAAAGACACTTTTAGTGTAGGAGATTTGCGGCGTGAAGCATAAATTTGCGTGATTTATGCTGCGCCGGCGGCTTATCAACTCGGCTCGTGGTGTCGGGTGGTTAGTTATTTTTTCTTCTGATAATGACGTAACTAATACCCCACTTAACATAATACCGCGGTTTTAGTGAATACCGCGTTTTTTTTGTCACTGGATACCGCGGTATAGTAAATGCAATACCGTCCCAAGCCTACGGCCAATCAAATGCCAGCATGAGCTCGCCAATGCAACCGTGGTCATTCTTTGCAAGGCTTGTGCACAGCGAGCAACAGAAGTCCCTATATTAAAATAATATTCACTTTGCAACCCAACTTGCAGTCAATGAGTACCTGTAGTTAAAGAAATAAGTGCAAGAGTTCTATTTTTCAAACATAATTTCATTGTTCTAAATTGCCAGATAGTTTCGTTTATTTTGCCCAAGGTAAGCTTCAAGATTACAGTGTATTCCTGAAATCCCTGTACGTTATGTACATTGTATATACACAACAGCTGATGTGAATTTATGTGATTGTTTTACCTTTTATTTTCAAACGAAAAGAATCAGATTTGATCTTTGATTGAACACGAATGTGTACTGTTTTACAGTCAGTTGTATGTAAAAACGAATAGCTTTTGTTCATCCGTGGATGTTGTGTAAAACGTTTCAATTACACATGTATCAGAATAAATGTATCGGCTGGAATAAATACCCAGAGTACTGAGGCAAACGAATATGAACACTGTTGTGATTCCTGTATTTATCAGGTGTACATACTTATTGTTTAGAGAAAAGTCAGGGTTGTTTTACATTTAAATATTACTGTAGGCCTAAGGCTGGGTCCTTGAATTTTTTTTTGATTTTGGCAAAAACGAAAACGAAATTGCTTTAAACTTGCAGAGAAGAAGATGCTTAGATGACCTTTAAACACATTCCAACAAAATTTCTGGACCCATGTGCTTCTCAACCGAACATTGCATCGAACATTTGGGGGGAAGCGGTTCAAAATGACATTTTTTTTCTCAATAGATCAGTCAATTTGTCCAAATCTTCAAATGTGTTGTGGATCAAGCTTAACACGCTACATTGTTTTGGTTAAATTATTTTATTGTTTGACGACCAATGACTCGATTACTTTATTACATTAAATGTTACGATATCGTCTCCACGACGAGTTTGTTGGTTTTGTTCAATGTAAGTTGACACGATTTCGCCTTGCAATTTATTTTTCGCGTTTAACACGCTACTATGTTTCGGTTATGATAATTGTATTGATAGATTCCTCTTCAAATTCAACAGATTTGTGTAATTTATCTAGTTCAATTAATATTCGAAATTTCAATTCAGTGCAGCAGGTACTTCTTGAGTTATATTCTGGAAACTGAGTGTGTTGTTTTCGTGTCATGAAAGTTGCACTCAAAATACCATTTTTTTTCGCTTAACACGCTACATTGTTTCGGTTATAATTGTATTGATAAAACGATTCCTCTCCAAATTCAACAAATTTGTATTATCTGTCTAGTTTAATTAATAGTCAAAATTTCAATTCAGTGCAGCAGGTACTTCTTGAGTTATATTCTGGAAACTGAGTGTGTTGTTTTCGTGTCATGAAAGTTGCACTCAAAATACCATTTTTTTCCCCGCTTAACACGCTACATTGTTTCGGTTATAATTGTATTGATAAAACGATTCCTCTCCAAATTCAACAAATTTGTATTATCTGTCTAGTTTAATTAATAGTCAAAATTTCAATTCAGTGCAGCAGGTACTTCTTGAGTTATATTCTGGAAACTGAGTGTGTTGTTTTCGTGTCATGAAAGTTGCACTCAAAATACCATTTTTTCCCCGCTTAACACGCTACATTGTTTCGGTTATAATTGTATTGATAAAACGATTCCTCTCCAAATTCAACAAATTTGTATTATCTGTCTAGTTTAATTAATAGTCAAAATTTCAATTCAGTGCAGCAGGTACTTCTTGAGTTATATTCTGGAAACTGAGTGTGTTGTTTTCGTGTCATGAAAGTTGCACTCAAAATACCATTTTTTCCCCCGCTTAACACGCTACATTGTTTCAGTTATAATAATTGTATTGATAAACGATTCCTCTCCAAATTCAACAAATTTGTATTATCTGTCTAGTTGAAATAATAGTCAAAATTTCAAGTCAGTGCAGCAGATACTTCTTGAGTTATATTCTGGAAACTGAGTGTGTTGTTTTCGTGTCATGAAAGTTGACACTAAATTGCCAATTTTTTCGCTGAACACGCTACATTGTTTCGGTTATAATAATTGTATTGATTATTGATTTCCCTCCAAATTCAACAGATTTGCGTTATCTATCCAGTTTAATCAATGTACGAAATTTCAATTCAATGTAAGAGATGTTTCTAGAGTTATTTTCTGGAAACCGAGTGTGTTGCTTTCGTGTCATGAAAGTTGAGTAAACTTCGCCTTGTATTTTTTACGCTTAACTCGCTAAATTGTTCGGGCTATATTATTTTGATTTTTCGACGATTCTTCTCCAATCTAAAACAGTTTGTGTTACATACGATGACCAATCTCTCAATAAAATTTTACTTCAACACATAACATATTTCTTGAGATATCGTCTCCACAATGAGTGTGTCGTTTGAAAATGAAAATTGACGTGAATTCGGCTTGTATTGATCGCGCTTAACACGCAACATTGTTTTGGTTATAATCATTTTATTAATTATTGATTCCCCTCCAAATTCAACAGATTTGTGTAATCTATTTAATTTAATCAATATACGAGATTTGAATTCAATGCAACAGACACTTCTAAAGTTATTCTCTGGAAACCGAGTGTGTTGCTTTCGTGTCAGGAAAGTTGAGTAAAATTCACCTTGTATTTTTCACGCTTAACATGCTTAATTTGCTGGTTATATTATTGTTATATTATTTTTAATGTTTGACGATTCTTCTCAAATTTCGAACAGTTTGTGTTACCTATGACGAAAAATCACTCAATAAAATTTTACTTCAATACATATTTCTTGAGATATCTCCACGAGTGTGTCGTTTTTGTTCCATGAAAGTTGACTTGAATTCGGCTTGTATTGATCGCGCTTAAAACACAATAATTTCGTTAGTTGATTAATCCTCTTCAAATAAATAGATTTTTGTTATCTGTCACGTTTAATCAATATACGAGATTTTAATTCAGTGCAGCAAATATTTCTTGAGTTATATTCTGGAAACCGAGTGTGTTATTTTTAAGTCATAAAAGTGGACTCAAAATTTCTTAGTATTTTTCAGGATTATCACGCTAAATTGTTTTTGGTTATATTATTTTTAATGTTTAACTATTCTTCTTCATTTTCGAACACTTTTTGTTACCTACGACGACCAATCACTCAATAAAACTTATTTCAATACATTAATATTGCTTATCGTCTCCACAATGAGTATGGTGTTTTTGTTTCATGAAAGTTGGACTTCCAAGTCATTTTTGATAAAATTGACTTTCGTGCCATTTTTGATAAAAATGCAAGGCTAATCCCTTAGCGTATTTAATTTTTAATGAAAATTACGTTCGTGCAATCTTTTTTTTATAATAATGCAAGGCTAACTAGAGGTACTAGGCTCTAGCGGCAACTATTAATGTTCGCCCCTATGTACGCACCGCTAGAGGCGACCATCAATAGTCGCCCCTATAGGTAGGTACTGCTAGAGGCGACCATCAATAGTCGCCCCTAGAGGTAGGTATCGCTAGAGGCGACCATCAATAGTCGCCCCTAGAGGTAGGTACCGCTAGAGGCCACCATCAATAGTCGCCCGTAGAGGCGTAAATTGTTTTTTTTTGCAAAAAATTGATGATTTGTGCCAAAATTCTGCGTGTTAACATATTGATTGATGTTCTTCTTTCATCCAGATGAATTTCTGCCTTGTTTTGAGAAAAGTCAATTTTTGGGCGATTTTGACTTAAAATGTAAGGCTAACCCCTTGCATTTTTTTCAATTTTGGCCAAAAAATGAAATTGCATGAAAGTTGATAGAAAGATGCAT
Organism: Patiria pectinifera; assembly: GCA_029964075.1. NCBI lineage: Eukaryota > Metazoa > Echinodermata > Asteroidea > Valvatida > Asterinidae > Patiria > Patiria pectinifera. Next base: position 20,241,865 of record CM057147.1, on the reverse strand, counting down.
TAAGGGCCCTAGAACGCATTCCAAATCGATTGCTGGACAGGGGAAATTCTGAGGAAATTCAGGGGAAATGTACGCACCGCTAGAGGCGACCATCAATAGTCGCCCCTATGTACGTACCGCTAGAGGCGACCATCAATAGTCGCCCCTAGAAGTAGGTACCGCTAGAGGCGACCATCAATAGTCGCCCCTAGAGGTAGGTACCGCTAGAGGCGACCATTAATGGTCGCCCGTAGAGGTGCGTACCGCTAGAGGCGACCATCAATAGTCGTCCCTAGAGGTACGTACCGCTAGAGGCGACCATCAACAATCGCCCCTAGAGGTAGGTACCGCTAGAGGCGACCATCAATAGTCGCCCCTAGAGGTAGGTACCGCTAGAGGCCACCATCAATAGTCGCCCGTAGAGGCGTAAATTGTTTTTTTTGCAAAAAATTGATGATTTGTGCCAAAATTCTGCGTGTTAGAGTATTGATTGATGTTCTTCTTTCATCCAGATGAATTTCTGCCTTGTTTTGAGAAAAGTCAATTTTTGGGCGATTTTGACTTAAAATGTAAGGCTAACCCCTTGCATTTTTTTCAATTTTGGCCAAAAAATGAAATTGCATGAAAGTTGATAGAAAGATGCATTTAAGGGCCCTAGAACGCATTCCAAATCGATTGCTGGACAGGGGAAATTCTGACGAAAAATTAAGGTAAAATCGCCCAAAAATTGATTTTGTTTTCTCCAAGAATGGATGATTTTGTTCCAAATATTCACAATACTGCGTGTTAGAGTATTGATTGATGTTCTTCTTTCATCCAGATGAATTTCTGCCTTGTTTTGAGAAAAGTCACTTTTTGGCCGATTTTGACTAAATATGTAAGGCTAACCCCTTGCATTTTTTTCAATTTTGGCCAAAAAATGAAATTGCATGAAAGTTGATAGAAAGACGCCTTAAGGGCCCTAGAACGCATTCCAAATCGATTGCTGGACAGGGGAAATTCTGACTAAAAATTAAGGTAAAATCGCCCACAAATTGATTTTGTTTTCTCCAAGAATGGATGATTTTGTTCCAAATATTCACAATACTGCGTGTTAGAGTATTGATTGATGTTCTTCTTTCATCCAGATGAATTTCTGCCTTGTTTTGAGAAAAGTCAATTTTTGGGCGATTTTGACTTAAAATGTAAGGCTAACCCCTTGCATTTTTTTCAATTTTGGCCAAAAAATGAAATTGCATGAAAGTTGATAGAAAGATGCATTAAGGGCCCTAGAACGCATTCCAAATCGATTGCTGGACAGGGGAAATTCTGAGGAAATTCAGGGGAAATGTACGCACCGCTAGAGGCGACCATCAATAGTCGCCCCTATGTACGCACCGCTAAAGGCGACCATCAATAGTCGCCCTTAGAGGTACGTACCGCTAGAGGCGACCATCAATAGTCGCCCGTAGAGGTACGTACCGCTAGAGGCGACCATCAATAGTCGCCCCTAGAAGTAGGTACCGCTAGAGGCGACCATTAATAGTCGCCCCTAGAGGTAGGTACCGCTAGAGGCGACCATTAATGGTCGCCCGTAGAGGTGCGTACCGCTAGAGGCGACCATCAATAGTCGCCCGTAGAGGTACGTACCGCTAGAGGCGACCATCAATAGTCGCCCCTAGAAGTAGGTACCGCTAGAGGCGACCATCAATAGTCGCCCCTAGAGGTAAGTACCGCTAGAGGCGACCATCAATAATCGCCCCTAGAGGTAGGTACCGCTAGAGGCGACCATCAATAGTCGCCCCTAGAGGTAGGTACCGCTAGAGGCCACCATCAATAGTCGCCCGTAGAGGCGTAAATTGTTTTTTTTGCAAAAAATTGATGATTTGTGCCAAAATTCTGCGTGTTAGAGTATTGATTGATGTTCTTCTTTCATCCAGATGAATTTCTGCCTTGTTTTGAGAAAAGTCAATTTTTGGGCGATTTTGACTTAAAATGTAAGGCTAACCCCTTGCATTTTTTTCAATTTTGGCCAAAAAATGAAATTGCATGAAAGTTGATAGAAAGATGCATTTAAGGGCCCTAGAACGCATTCCAAATCGATTGCTGGACAGGGGAAATTCTGACGAAAAATTAAGGTAAAATCGCCCAAAAATTGATTTTGTTTTCTCCAAGAATGGATGATTTTGTTCCAAATATTCACAATACTGCGTGTTAGAGTATTGATTGATGTTCTTCTTTCATCCAGATGAATTTCTGCCTTGTTTTGAGAAAAGTCAATTTTTGGCCGATTTTGACTAAAAATGTTTGCATTTTTTTCAATTTTGGCCAAAAAATGAAATTGCTTGAAAGTTGCTAGAAAGATGCCTTAAGGGCCCTAGAACGCATTCCAAATCGATTGCTATACAGATGTGCTTTTAAGGGGAAATTCCTTCGAAAAATTAATGATAAAATCGCCCAAGAATTGAATTGTTTATCCCAAAATGGATGATTTTTGCCCAAATCTTCAAAATTCTGCGTGTTAGAGTATTGATTGATGTTCTTCTTTCATCCAGATGAATTTCTGCCTTGTTTTGAGAAAAGTCAATTTTTGGCCGATTTTGACTAAAAATGTAAGGCTAACCCCTTGCATTTTTTTCAATTTTGGCCAAAAAATGGAATTGCATGAAAGTTGATAGAAAGATGCCTTCAGGGCCCTAGAACGCATTTCAAATCGATTGCTGGACAGCTGTGCTATTAAAGGGGAAATTCTGACGAAAAATTAAGGTAAAATCGCCCAAAAATTGATTTTGTTTTCTCCAAGAATGGATGATTTTGTTCCAAATATTCACAATACTGCGTGTTAGAGTATTAGTTGATGTTCTTCTTTCATCCAGATGAATTTCTGCCTTGTTTTGAGAAAAGTCAATTTTGGGGCGATTCTGACTGAAAATGTAAGGCTAACCCCTTGCATATTTTTTTTCAATTTTGGCCAAAAAATGAAATTGCATGAAATTTGATAGAAAGATGCATTAAGGGCCCTAGAACGCATTCCAAATCGATTGCTGAACAGATGTGCTTTTAAGGGGACTAATTCCTTCGAAAAATGTAAGATAAAATCGCCCAAGAATTGAATTTTTTATCCAAAAATGGACGATTTTTGCCCAAATCTTCAAAATTCTGCTGTTAGAGTATGATTGATGGTCTTCTTTCATCCAGATGAATTTCTACCTTGTTTTGAGAAAAGTCAATTTTTGGCCGATTTTGACAAAAAATGTAAGGCTAACCCCTTGCATTTTTTTTCAATTTTGGCCAAAAAATGAAATTGCTTGAAAGTTGCTAGAAAGATGCCTTAAGGGCCCTAGAACGCATTCCAAATCGATTGCTATACAGATGTGCTTTTAAGGGGAAATTCCTTCGAAAAATTAAAGATAAAATCGCCCAAGAATTGAATTTTTTATCCCAAAATGGATGATTTTTGCCCAAATCTTCAAAATTCTGCGTGTTAGAGTATTAGTTGATGTTCTTCTTTCATCCAGATGAATTTCTGCCTTGTTTTGAGAAAAGTCAATTTTTGGCCGATTTTGACTAAAAATGTAAGGCTAACCCCTTTGAATTTTTTTAATTTTGGCCAAAAAATGGAATTGCATGAAAGTTGATAGAAAGATGCCTTAAGGGCCCTAGAACGCATTTCAAATCGATTGCTGGACAGCTGTACTATTAAAGGGGAAATTCTGACGAAAAATTAAGGTAAAATCGCCCAAAAATTGATTTTGTTTTCTCCAAGAATGGATGATTTTGTTCCAAATATTCACAATACTGCGTGTTAGAGTATTGATTGATGTTCTTCTTTCATCCAGATGAATTTCTGCCTTGTTTTGAGAAAAGTCAATTTTTGGGCGATTTTGACTTAAAATGTAAGGCTAACCCCTTGCATTTTTTTCAATTTTGGCCAAAAAATGAAATTGCATGAAAGTTGATAGAAAGATGCATTAAGGGCCCTAGAACGCATTCCAAATCGATTGCTGGACAGGGGAAATTCTGAGGAAATTCAGGGGAAATGTACGCACCGCTAGAGGCGACCATCAATAGTCGCCCCTATGTACGCACCGCTAAAGGCGACCATCAATAGTCGCCCTTAGAGGTACGTACCGCTAGAGGCGACCATCAATAGTCGCCCGCAGAGGTATTGCGCCAGAGGCGACCATCAATAGTCGCCCCTAGAAGTAGGTACCGCTAGAGGCGACCATTAATAGTCGCCCCTAGAGGTAGGTACCGCTAGAGGCGACCATTAATGGTCGCCCGTAGAGGTGCGTACCGCTAGAGGCGACCATCAATAGTCGCCCGTAGAGGTACGTACCGCTAGAGGCGACCATCAATAGTCGCCCCTAGAAGTAGGTACCAGAGGCGACCATCAATAGTCGCCCCTAGAGGTAATTACCGCTAGAGGCGACCATCAATAATCGCCCCTAGAGGTAGGTACCGCTAGAGGCGACCATCAATAGTCGCCCCTAGAGGTAGGTACCGCTAGAGGCCACCATCAATAGTCGCCCGTAGAGGCGTAAATTGTTTTTTTTTGCAAAAAATTGATGATTTGTGCCAAAATTCTGCGTGTTAGAGTATTGATTGATGTTCTTCTTTCATCCAGATGAATTTCTGCCTTGTTTTGAGAAAAGTCAATTTTTGGGCGATTTTGACTTAAAATGTAAGGCTAACCCCTTGCATTTTTTTCAATTTTGGCCAAAAAATGAAATTGCATGAAAGTTGATAGAAAGATGCATTTAAGGGCCCTAGAACGCATTCCAAATCGATTGCTGGACAGGGGAAATTCTGACGAAAAATTAAGGTAAAATCGCCCAAAAATTGATTTTGTTTTCTCCAAGAATGGATGATTTTGTTCCAAATATTCACAATACTGCGTGTTAGAGTATTGATTGATGTTCTTCTTTCATCCAGATGAATTTCTGCCTTGTTTTGAGAAAAGTCAATTTTTGGCCGATTTTGACTAAAAATGTTTGCATTTTTTTCAATTTTGGCCAAAAAATGAAATTGCTTGAAAGTTGCTAGAAAGATGCCTTAAGGGCCCTAGAACGCATTCCAAATCGATTGCTATACAGATGTGCTTTTAAGGGGAAATTCCTTCGAAAAATTAATGATAAAATCGCCCAAGAATTGAATTGTTTATCCCAAAATGGATGATTTTTGCCCAAATCTTCAAAATTCTGCGTGTTAGAGTATTGATTGATGTTCTTCTTTCATCCAGATGAATTTCTGCCTTGTTTTGAGAAAAGTCAATTTTTGGCCGATTTTGACTAAAAATGTAAGGCTAACCCCTTGCATTTTTTTCAATTTTGGCCAAAAAATGGAATTGCATGAAAGTTGATAGAAAGATGCCTTCAGGGCCCTAGAACGCATTTCAAATCGATTGCTGGACAGCTGTGCTATTAAAGGGGAAATTCTGACGAAAAATTAAGGTAAAATCGCCCAAAAATTGATTTTGTTTTCTCCAAGAATGGATGATTTTGTTCCAAATATTCACAATACTGCGTGTTAGAGTATTAGTTGATGTTCTTCTTTCATCCAGATGAATTTCTGCCTTGTTTTGAGAAAAGTCAATTTTGGGGCGATTCTGACTGAAAATGTAAGGCTAACCCCTTGCATATTTTTTTTCAATTTTGGCCAAAAAATGAAATTGCATGAAATTTGATAGAAAGATGCATTAAGGGCCCTAGAACGCATTCCAAATCGATTGCTGAACAGATGTGCTTTTAAGGGGACTAATTCCTTCGAAAAATGTAAGATAAAATCGCCCAAGAATTGAATTTTATCCAAAAATGGACGATTTTTGCCCAAATCTTCAAAATTCTGCTGTTAGAGTATGATTGATGGTCTTCTTTCATCCAGATGAATTTCTACCTTGTTTTGAGAAAAGTCAATTTTTGGCCGATTTTGACAAAAAATGTAAGGCTAACCCCTTGCATTTTTTTTCAATTTTGGCCAAAAAATGAAATTGCTTGAAAGTTGCTAGAAAGATGCCTTAAGGGCCCTAGAACGCATTCCAAATCGATTGCTATACAGATGTGCTTTTAAGGGGAAATTCCTTCGAAAAATTAAAGATAAAATCGCCCAAGAATTGAATTTTTTATCCCAAAATGGATGATTTTTGCCCAAATCTTCAAAATTCTGCGTGTTAGAGTATTAGTTGATGTTCTTCTTTCATCCAGATGAATTTCTGCCTTGTTTTGAGAAAAGTCAATTTTTGGCCGATTTTGACTAAAAATGTAAGGCTAACCCCTTTGAATTTTTTTTAATTTTGGCCAAAAAATGGAATTGCATGAAAGTTGATAGAAAGATGCCTTAAGGGCCCTAGAACGCATTTCAAATCGATTGCTGGACAGCTGTACTATTAAAGGGGAAATTCTGACGAAAAATTAAGGTAAAATCGCCCAAAAATTGATTTTGTTTTCTCCAAGAATGGATGATTTTGTTCCAAATATTCACAATACTGCGTGTTAGAGTATTGATTGATGTTCTTCTTTCATCCAGATGAATTTCTGCCTTGTTTTGAGAAAAGTCAATTTTTGGGCGATTTTGACTTAAAATGTAAGGCTAACCCCTTGCATTTTTTTCAATTTTGGCCAAAAAATGAAATTGCATGAAAGTTGATAGAAAGATGCATTAAGGGCCCTAGAACGCATTCCAAATCGATTGCTGGACAGGGGAAATTCTGAGGAAATTCAGGGGAAATGTACGCACCGCTAGAGGCGACCATCAATAGTCGCCCCTATGTACGCACCGCTAAAGGCGACCATCAATAGTCGCCCTTAGAGGTACGTACCGCTAGAGGCGACCATCAATAGTCGCCCGTAGAGGTACGTACCGCTAGAGGCGACCATCAATAGTCGCCCCTAGAAGTAGGTACCGCTAGAGGCGACCATTAATAGTCGCCCCTAGAGGTAGGTACCGCTAGAGGCGACCATTAATGGTCGCCCGTAGAGGTGCGTACCGCTAGAGGCGACCATCAATAGTCGCCCGTAGAGGTACGTACCGCTAGAGGCGACCATCAATAGTCGCCCCTAGAAGTAGGTACCGCTAGAGGCGACCATCAATAGTCGCCCCTAGAGGTAAGTACCGCTAGAGGCGACCATCAATAATCGCCCCTAGAGGTAGGTACCGCTAGAGGCGACCATCAATAGTCGCCCCTAGAGGTAGGTACCGCTAGAGGCCACCATCAATAGTCGCCCGTAGAGGCGTAAATTGTTTTTTTTGCAAAAAATTGATGATTTGTGCCAAAATTCTGCGTGTTAGAGTATTGATTGATGTTCTTCTTTCATCCAGATGAATTTCTGCCTTGTTTTGAGAAAAGTCAATTTTTGGGCGATTTTGACTTAAAATGTAAGGCTAACCCCTTGCATTTTTTTCAATTTTGGCCAAAAAATGAAATTGCATGAAAGTTGATAGAAAGATGCATTTAAGGGCCCTAGAACGCATTCCAAATCGATTGCTGGACAGGGGAAATTCTGACGAAAAATTAAGGTAAAATCGCCCAAAAATTGATTTTGTTTTCTCCAAGAATGGATGATTTTGTTCCAAATATTCACAATACTGCGTGTTAGAGTATTGATTGATGTTCTTCTTTCATCCAGATGAATTTCTGCCTTGTTTTGAGAAAAGTCAATTTTTGGCCGATTTTGACTAAAAATGTTTGCATTTTTTTCAATTTTGGCCAAAAAATGAAATTGCTTGAAAGTTGCTTGAAAGATGCCTTAAGGGCCCTAGAACGCATTCCAAATCGATTGCTATACAGATGTGCTTTTAAGGGGAAATTCCTTCGAAAAATTAATGATAAAATCGCCCAAGAATTGAATTGTTTATCCCAAAATGGATGATTTTTGCCCAAATCTTCAAAATTCTGCGTGTTAGAGTATTGATTGATGTTCTTCTTTCATCCAGATGAATTTCTGCCTTGTTTTGAGAAAAGTCAATTTTTGGCCGATTTTGACTAAAAATGTAAGGCTAATCCCTTGCATTTTTTTCAATTTTGGCCAAAAAATGGAATTGCATGAAAGTTGATAGAAAGATGCCTTCAGGGCCCTAGAACGCATTTCAAATCGATTGCTGGACAGCTGTGCTATTAAAGGGGAAATTCTGACGAAAAATTAAGGTAAAATCGCCCAAAAATTGATTTTGTTTTCTCCAAGAATGGATGATTTTGTTCCAAATATTCACAATACTGCGTGTTAGAGTATTAGTTGATGTTCTTCTTTCATCCAGATGAATTTCTGCCTTGTTTTGAGAAAAGTCAATTTTGGGGCGATTCTGACTGAAAATGTAAGGCTAACCCCTTGCATATTTTTTTTCAATTTTGGCCAAAAAATGAAATTGCATGAAATTTGATAGAAAGATGCATTAAGGGCCCTAGAACGCATTCCAAATCGATTGCTGAACAGATGTGCTTTTAAGGGGACTAATTCCTTCGAAAAATTAAAGATAAAATCGCCCAAGAATTGAATTTTTTATCCCAAAATGGATGATTTTTGCCCAAATCTTCAAAATTCTGCGTGTTAGAGTATTAGTTGATGTTCTTCTTTCATCCAGATGAATTTCTGCCTTGTTTTGAGAAAAGTCAATTTTTGGCCGATTTTGACAAAAAATGTAAGGCTAACCCCTTTGAATTTTTTTAATTTTGGCCAAAAAATGGAATTGCATGAAAGTTGATAGAAAGATGCCTTAAGGGCCCTAGAACGCATTTCAAATCGATTGCTGGACAGCTGTGCTATTAAAGGGGAAATTCTGACGAAAAATTAAGGTAAAATCGCCCAAAAATTGATTTTGTTTTCTCCAAGAATGGATGATTTTGTTCCAAATATTCACAATACTGCGTGTTAGAGTATTGATTGATGTTCTTCTTTCATCCAGATGAATTTCTGCCTTGTTTTGAGAAAAGTCAATTTTTGGGCGATTTTGACTTAAAATGTAAGGCTAACCCCTTGCATTTTTTTCAATTTTGGCCAAAAAATGAAATTGCATGAAAGTTGATAGAAAGATGCATTAAGGGCCCTAGAACGCATTCCAAATCGATTGCTGAACAGATGTGCTTTTAAGGGGACTAATTCCTTCGAAAAATTAAAGATAAAATCGCCCAAGAATTGAATTTTTTATCCCAAAATGGATGATTTTTGCCCAAATCTTCAAAATTCTGCGTGTTAGAGTATTAGTTGATGTTCTTCTTTCATCCAGATGAATTTCTGCCTTGTTTTGAGAAAAGTCAATTTTTGGCCGATTTTGACAAAAAATGTAAGGCTAACCCCTTTGAATTTTTTTAATTTTGGCCAAAAAATGGAATTGCATGAAAGTTGATAGAAAGATGCCTTAAGGGCCCTAGAACGCATTTCAAATCGATTGCTGGACAGCTGTACTATTAAAGGGGAAATTCTGACGAAAAATTAAGGTAAAATCGCCCAAAAATTGATTTTGTTTTCTCCAAGAATGGATGATTTTGTTCCAAATATTCACAATACTGCGTGTTAGAGTATTGATTGATGTTCTTCTTTCATCCAGATGAATTTCTGCCTTGTTTTGAGAAAAGTCAATTTTTGGGCGATTTTGACTTAAAATGTAAGGCTAACCCCTTGCATTTTTTTCAATTTTGGCCAAAAAATGAAATTGCATGAAAGTTGATAGAAAGATGCATTAAGGGCCCTAGAACGCATTCCAAATCGATTGCTGGACAGGGGAAATTCTGAGGAAATTCAGGGGAAATGTACGCACCGCTAGAGGCGACCATCAATAGTCGCCCCTATGTACGCACCGCTAAAGGCGACCATCAATAGTCGCCCTTAGAGGTACGTACCGCTAGAGGCGACCATCAATAGTCGCCCGTAGAGGTACGTACCGCTAGAGGCGACCATCAATAGTCGCCCCTAGAAGTAGGTACCGCTAGAGGCGACCATTAATAGTCGCCCCTAGAGGTAGGTACCGCTAGAGGCGACCATTAATGGTCGCCCGTAGAGGTGCGTACCGCTAGAGGCGACCATCAATAGTCGCCCGTAGAGGTACGTACCGCTAGAGGCGACCATCAATAGTCGCCCCTAGAAGTAGGTACCGCTAGAGGCGACCATCAATAGTCGCCCTAGAGGTAAGTACCGCCAGAGGCGACCATCAATAATCGCCCTAGAGGTAGGTACCGCTAGAGGCGACCATCAATAGTCGCCCCTAGAGGTAGGTACAGAGGCCACCATCAATAGTCGCCCGTAGAGGCGTAAATTGTATTTTTGCAAAAAATTGATGATTTGTGCCAAAATTCTGCGTGTTAGAGTATTGATTGATGTTCTTCTTTCATCCAGATGAATTTCTGCCTTGTTTTGAGAAAAGTCAATTTTTGGGCGATTTTGACTTAAAATGTAAGGCTAACCCCTTGCATTTTTTTCAATTTTGGCCAAAAAATGAAATTGCATGAAAGTTGATAGAAAGATGCATTTAAGGGCCCTAGAACGCATTCCAAATCGATTGCTGGACAGGGGAAATTCTGACGAAAAATTAAGGTAAAATCGCCCAAAAATTGATTTTGTTTTCTCCAAGAATGGATGATTTTGTTCCAAATATTCACAATACTGCGTGTTAGAGTATTGATTGATGTTCTTCTTTCATCCAGATGAATTTCTGCCTTGTTTTGAGAAAAGTCAATTTTTGGCCGATTTTGACTAAAAATGTTTGCATTTTTTTCAATTTTGGCCAAAAAATGAAATTGCTTGAAAGTTGCTTGAAAGATGCCTTAAGGGCCCTAGAACGCATTCCAAATCGATTGCTATACAGATGTGCTTTTAAGGGGAAATTCCTTCGAAAAATTAATGATAAAATCGCCCAAGAATTGAATTGTTTATCCCAAAATGGATGATTTTTGCCCAAATCTTCAAAATTCTGCGTGTTAGAGTATTGATTGATGTTCTTCTTTCATCCAGATGAATTTCTGCCTTGTTTTGAGAAAAGTCAATTTTTGGCCGATTTTGACTAAAAATGTAAGGCTAATCCCTTGCATTTTTTTCAATTTTGGCCAAAAAATGGAATTGCATGAAAGTTGATAGAAAGATGCCTTCAGGGCCCTAGAACGCATTTCAAATCGATTGCTGGACAGCTGTGCTATTAAAGGGGAAATTCTGACGAAAAATTAAGGTAAAATCGCCCAAAAATTGATTTTGTTTTCTCCAAGAATGGATGATTTTGTTCCAAATATTCACAATACTGCGTGTTAGAGTATTAGTTGATGTTCTTCTTTCATCCAGATGAATTTCTGCCTTGTTTTGAGAAAAGTCAATTTTGGGGCGATTCTGACTGAAAATGTAAGGCTAACCCCTTGCATATTTTTTTTCAATTTTGGCCAAAAAATGAAATTGCATGAAATTTGATAGAAAGATGCATTAAGGGCCCTAGAACGCATTCCAAATCGATTGCTGAACAGATGTGCTTTTAAGGGGACTAATTCCTTCGAAAAATTAAAGATAAAATCGCCCAAGAATTGAATTTTTTATCCCAAAATGGATGATTTTTGCCCAAATCTTCAAAATTCTGCGTGTTAGAGTATTAGTTGATGTTCTTCTTTCATCCAGATGAATTTCTGCCTTGTTTTGAGAAAAGTCAATTTTTGGCCGATTTTGACAAAAAATGTAAGGCTAACCCCTTTGAATTTTTTTAATTTTGGCCAAAAAATGGAATTGCATGAAAGTTGATAGAAAGATGCCTTAAGGGCCCTAGAACGCATTTCAAATCGATTGCTGGACAGCTGTGCTATTAAAGGGGAAATTCTGACGAAAAATTAAGGTAAAATCGCCCAAAAATTGATTTTGTTTTCTCCAAGAATGGATGATTTTGTTCCAAATATTCACAATACTGCGTGTTAGAGTATTGATTGATGTTCTTCTTTCATCCAGATGAATTTCTACCTTGTTTTGAGAAAAGTCAATTTTTGGCCGATTTTGACTAAAAATGTAAGGCTAACCCCTTGCATTTTTTTCAATTTTGGCCAAAAAATGGAATTGCATGAAAGTTGATAGAAAGATGCCTTAAGGGCCCTAGAACGCATTTCAAATCGATTGCTGGACAGCTGTGCTATTAAAGGGGAAATTCTGACGAAAAATTAAGGTAAAATCGCCCAAAAATTGATTTTGTTTTCTCCAAGAATGGTTGATTTTGTTCCAAATATTCACAATACTACGTGTTAGAGTATTGATTGATGTTCTTCTTTCATCCAGATGAATTTCTGCCTTGTTTTGAGAAAAGTCAATTTTTGGCCGATTCTGACTAAAAATGTAAGGCTAACCCCTTGCATTTTTTTCAATTTTGGCCAAAAAATGAAATTGCTTGAAAGTTGCTAGAAAGATGCCTTAAGGGCCGTAGAACGCATTCCAAATCGATTGCTGGACAGATGTGCTTTTAAGGGGACTAATTCCTTCGAAAAATTTAAGATAAAATCACCCAAGAATTGAATTTTTTATCCAAAAATGGATGATTTTTGCCCAAATCTTCAAAATTCTGCTGTTAGAGTATTGATTGATGTTCTTCTTTCATCCAGATAAATTTCTGCCTTGTTTCGAGAAAAGTCAATTTTGGGGCGATTTTGACTAAAAATGTAAGGCTAACCCCTTGCATTTTTTTCAATTTTGGCCAAAAAATGAAATTGCTTGAAAGTTGCTAGAAAGATGCCTTAAGGGCCCTAGAACGCATTCCAAATCGATTGCTGGACGGTGAATGATAAGAAAAGCCTAATCTATAAATTGAAGCTTCATTGGTCGTGATATAATAACACAAGTCTGTTGAAAATGTAAGGTTAACCCCTTGCATTTTTTTTTCAATTTTGGCCAAAAAATTAAATTGCGTGAAATTTGATAGAAAGATGCATTAAGGGCCCTAGAACGCATTCCAAATCGATTGCTGGACAGATGTGCTTTTAAGGGGACTAATTCCTTCGAAAAATGTAAGATAAAATCGCCCAAGAATTGAATTTTTTATCCAAAAATGGATGATTTTTGCCCAAATCTTCAAAATTCTGCTGTTAGAGTATGATTGATGTTCTTCTTTCATCCAGATGAATTTCTGCCTTGTTTTGAGAAAAGTCAATTTTTAGAACGCATTCCAAATCGATTGCTGGACAGTGAATGATAAGAAAAGCCTGTTCTATAAATTGAAGCTTCATTGGTCGTGATATAATAACACAAGTCTGTTGAATATGTGTCAAATAATAAAAGAAAAAAAAGATGTCGTGTGCCAGCGCGAAAAAAAGTCAACTTTCGTGGGGAAAAAACAACACGGTCGTTTTACTCGAGTAACACTCGAGTACGGGAACGAGCATTACAACACTGATATTATCTAATTGGGTAGTTTTCGTTTAAAAAAATGCTATCACATCTTAGAGAGCGAACTCTTTTACTTATAAATTGTGTTTAAATAATAGCACCATGGTTTACAGGGACAGATGGGCCCAACTCATCAAGTCATCATGAAACTAAATGTGAATGAACAAATGAATGAATGAAATAATCAAATTGCAAAATAATTTATCAATTTTGAAATATATATTCCGCACTTTGAACCATTATACCAAGTGCTCAATTTTTAAATCAAGATATTTCTAAAAGACGTTCAGAAGAAGCAAACACCACAAGAATCACTGCAATTTATTTGATAGATATCAAATTTATTTGACATAGCTTACGCAAAAAATTGTAAAATCCTTACAGAAACACTGTTTAGAGCTTTAATGAAAAATAGAATGACTGCAGTCGATTTATCCACTGTACTGTACTACTTTCTTTATACGGACTGCAATATTTAGAAAATAAAATAAAATAAAAACAACATGTTACACAATTGAAACTAAGAAGTGATTTGGGCTTTTTCAATATTTAATCATGATTAGCGGGTAAAACGAATGTTTAAACACTGTTTTAATTTAATGAACATCTTTCGTGGTAAAGAGAATTTGTCAACATCTGCAGATGAGTCATTGTATACATTTGGGGTCCACTTTTTTTTCTGTTCCCTGTTACATCTGACATCTATGATTGATAAATACGGATGCTCTCCGGAATGCAGTCGTCCTCCAAGAGTGATTATCAATAGCACACAATTACCCTACAAAATAAACAAAATAGTTTGAAGTCATTCAATAATGATACTTGAATGGCAAATTACAAAGTACCAAGGTTACAGGGACAGGAACAAAAATGTCATGCTTTTGGACCTTAATTTTGTAGAGTTACCCTGCTGGAAATTTTCCGGCATGCCAAACTTCGTCAAATACTAATTATTGAGTTCAAAGAGTGGAAATCTCCAGACATAGAAAATAAACGACTTCATTTTCTTACATTACGGACTAAACAGCATTACCAAGTTCACTCATTATTTTTGGTGAACCAATGCAAGAAACAAATAAAAAAAAATATCAAATAAATACAAGACACATCTCAAAACATTACCTAAAAGGATAGAGACCTTAAATGTCTTAAACAAAACGTCAGCGTATTAAAAAGTTTACGATTTGTCCGATTTTCCAACAGCCGAGATATCATCAACCAAACTTCAGAATTGGAATTTAAAGTTATGTACTGCAGAACCATCTAAATAACAACAGTAATGTGTATATTTCAAACACTACAGCTAGCTAAGCAGTCAGTTACTGTACAGTTTTTTCCTTTTTATAATACAAGTCGTTAGCTGTAGGCACAAAATGAAATCATATTTGATGTATACACTAAAACCTTCTGTTGTCTAGAAGTAACTAATCAAACACAACCTGCTCTAGCAAATGGAGCCCAAATTCACAAATAATCTCCACTCCATTAAATATTTCATTTACAGTAATAGTTCTGTATGTTTTTTCAGCAGGGGTCAAATTTCATTTTGGCATTGTATACCTTAAATTACGATACTCAAATGCACCCAATAGACCCTTTGCATGTGATGTCAGATCCAAGGGCACATCTTTGTTCCTTTGTAATACACATGAAGATGCAGTGTACTTTCTTCTGTTACTGAATTTAAACGTCAAAACCGTCTTAAGTAACGGCACACAGTACAAAGGGTCTGTGACTGAGCAGGCATCTCCGCACAATACTTGAACAGATTTAAAGCCTCTCTGGCTGGTAATTTCAGCTACGCCATCACAGCAGTCAAACTTACTGCAAGTGACTGTTTTTCAACTTACAAAATTCCCTTCTTAACTTTGATTATCCATGCTTTGACTGGAGGTGATTGATATGCCAGCTGTACCTACCAGTTACCTCTTTTGTCTGTTGACGGGATTTGACTAGTCAGATTGTTTTAACACGACAGTGATCCGACTGGTTTTTTTTTTTTACTAACCTGTATACAAATGCATGGCAGAGGAAGTGGACTATAAAACGTAAGACAGTCTGAGATTGATCAAGCAAAGGGTTAATTGCATGTACATTAGTATTACAAAAACATCGCTTGAGCAAAGATGAAGTATTAAATATACACGTACAACGTTAATTTGCAAAGCCTCGGTACACTGACAATCAAGATTTAACAATACTGTAATCTGGTGGTAGGGGAAGGTTGGGGGTTGGGAGGTTGTTGAGGGGGTTGTTGGGGGTGGGGGTTGTTGGGGGTGGAGGTGGTTGGCGGTCGGGGGAATCTGCAAAAACTGGCACAATGCCAAAATGCAACAGCAACTTTGAACTAACATGATTTCGCACAGATTTGAACACTACTGGCCAAATTTGGGACCAAACTACATCATTAATCATTCATAATATGTCTTACAGCAAGTTTTTTCCAAAGTTGGTTCAGGAGTGGTGGATTCCACCCAAAGAATCTACATGGGTACAACCTGTGAATTCTCAGGACTGACTGGGCAAAGGGTGCAACCTAAGTCTTGCCGATGAGAGGTGTGAGTCCCCATCCATACTGGGTGCGGGGTGGCGGAGTTGAACAGGGGCCTGCTGGTACAAGATTTGTGTACTGACTGGGCTAAGGATGCAACCTACATCTCGTCATAAGTGGAATGGCATCCCCACCCATACAAGCCACCAGTGGCCTGCTCTAGGTACAAAATGGGTTTTTGGGTACTGACTGGGCTAAGGGTGCAACCTACATCTCGTCATAAGTGGAATGGCATCCCCACCCATACTAGGCACCATGGGCCTGCTCTAGGTACAAAATGGGTTTTTGGGTACCTACTGGGCTAAGGGTGCAACCTACATCTCGTCATAAGTGGAATTACATCTCCGCCCAAACTAGGCACAAGGGGCCTGCTCTAGGTACAAAATGGGTTTTTGGGCACCAACTGGGCTAAGGGTGCAACCTAAGTCTCGTCGAAGAGTGGAGTAGCGTCCCCACCCACGCTATGCGCCGGGGTGGTGGAGATGGACATGGGGCTGGGCTCTGGGTACGGGGAGGGTTTAGGGCTGCGATGGGAGTAGCTCTTGGGGCTAGGCTGGGGGTAATTCCTGGGACTGGGATGGTAAGAGGAACGAGATGAGGGGTTTGCGGGGCTGGCCTGGGGGTTCTTGCCCTTGGTCTGGTCCTGTCGTCTGGAGGCCCACTGGGCGGCCTGGCTGGCCCAGTCAACAGACGCGGCGTTGGATCTACAATGAAGGGAATTTAAATACAAGATAAAAAACGTAAAGTTTCTGGGAGGTGGTCAGATTGTATTTCTTAGTCTATCCTACCTCACCTGCCATTCAAATCAGAAAATTTTCTCACGCATTTAGGATACAGAATCCCTGAAATGTTCCATCTCTCAGATCCTTAATAGTTTTTAGGTAATGATAAAGCCGGGCTAAAGAGTAAAGATCGTTTAAAATTGTCAGGTTTTGACGTAAAGCCCGGCCACTTTCATTCTTCCATGTAGGGATTGATGCAACACAGAAGTATAAATACAAAAAATGTATCAGTTGGATTTTGCAGAGTGCAAATTTTTGGAGGATTCAGCAAGGTAGACAGCAAAGAAGCCTGGGGTGTGTGAGGGGTGACTGTTTGGTCAGAGAACCAGCATTTTCAGGGTGAAGTTAAGTGTTAGGATATGCCCCTAACCAGCAAAACTTGTAGGTAATGTAAGCTACAGACTTTCTGAGAAACCAAGTTTGAGAATTCATTCAATCGACTGTGTGTTTCAAAACGTACAGAATGCACTGAAATAAGCACCAACCATGAGCTATGTAAACATAAATGTCCAACTTACTACTCATTTAAAGAGCAGGCTACATTCTGATTCTTAGCTTTAAATTTGAAACTTAGTCTTCATTTAACCAGTTGAGGTTGGGTTAATTTTGACAAGAACGGACTGAGGCGTGGGATAAATATTCACTTGACCACAATGCCAGGCAGGTCGAAGCCATCACTCTGGGGCTGCAGAGTCATATTTCAGGCCTTGATCGGTGGCTGTGGCTCGCTGACAGATATTTCCCGGCCTCCGTCATTGCGGGTTTTTCAGTCATCCAATCTGACTTTTGAAAACTTATGCATGTATACACGGCCTCCAGCGTGAACTGGTTAAACCTATTATCCCTAGACCAATATTGAGACGAGAAAATTTCTGTTTTTTTCCAAAAGAGATCAATACTTGCCTTGGTCCACCAGTTCGTTGTAGCTGCTGCTTCAGTGCGTTGACCACCTGCTGAGCCGTGGCCGAGGCCGAGGCTGAGGCCGATGAGCTGCTGCCCCAACTCTGCTTGGGGGTGGGCTGGTACTGAGGGGTCCGCATTGGGTTGATCTGAGGGGTGGTGGAGCCCGCTGGGGCGTGCTGAGGGGTGCGCATGGGGTTCTGCTGCGGGGTGCGCATGGGGTTGGTGTTGGTCTGCGGGGTACGCAGGGGGTTGATCTGCGGGGTACGCATGGGGTTGATCTGTGGGGTGCGAATGGGGCCCTGTGAGGGGGTCTGTGGGGGAGCGGAGAAATATTGACAAATATAATTTGAATTGAAATAGAATTTTTTCCTGCATCAATTTGAATGTTGCATCCAAGCTGATTAAAAAAAGTCAATTTTTACTTTGGTTACCAAGATTTGCAAAGAATTTTAAACTGAAAAAAAGAGGAATTTTTGGCACCTTTTGAAAAATGTTTTCCATTTATGCTGGTTTAAATCCTGTTGGTTTCGCCAATGCAAGTGGCTGTTTTTAAAAAGAAAACATTGCTAAATTGTACAAGGAAACAAAACCCAACAATTTTGTGTGTGGATACATTGTACATAAATATCAAATAATCACTTGCATCCACTTATTTTAATGTTTTAGAAAAACCATCTCCTAACCCTAAATTTAGTTCAGAACACCCCCCCCCCCCCGAAAAAAGAGACACGGCAAAATAGTCCAAAAAATTCATGCATGCCTACCTGCATTGCCTGGTATGAGGGTGTCATCAGGGGCGTAGCTAGTGGGTTGTTCTGGGGCGTGGCATAGGATGGAATGTTGGAGTATGTCCCAGAGTAGGCTCCGTAACGGGCGGCGTTGATCTGGGGCGTGGCCCCGGGTGTCTGGCGGGGCGTGGCTATGCTCATGCTAGGCGTGGCATAGAGCTGGCTGTAGCCGGCGCCCGATTTCTGGATCATGGGCGTGCCTGTACGTTGATAGACAGGAGGCGGGAGGCGGGACTTAAAATTTATGTGAAATGACAGTGAGCACACACATTCTGCATCAACCATAGGCATGATATCCAGTGAAGATGTATCAAGCAAGATGCAAGATATTTGCATAATAACCCTCCTAGTTTTCTGCACTTCACATTTTTTGGATCATGGGCGTGCCTGTAGGTTAATGAACAGGAGGCGGGAGGCGGGATTTAAGATTTATTGAAATGACCGTGAGCACACACATTCTGCATTAACCCTAGGCATGATATCCAGTGAGGATGTAAAAAAGCAAGCTTCAAGACATTTGCACAATAACCCTCCTAGCCTTCTGCAGTTCACATTTTCTGGATCATGAGCGTGCCTGTAGGTTAATGAACAGGAGGTGGGAGGTGGGACTTAAGATTTATGTGAAGTGACAATGAGCACATACATTCTGCATCAACCCTAGGCATGATATCCAGTGAGGATACATCAAGAAAGATTCAAGACATTTGCACATTAACCCTCCTAGTTTTCTGCACTTCACAACCCTCCAAGTTTTGCAAAACCACTTTTGCCCATAGAGTTAACACCCAGACTTCAAATTCCTTTGAGTTTATCTTCTGTGGAGTATGGATAACACTTCAAATCCCTGCACAATTCTTGTGTGTGGTTCAGCTCAGGGCAAGCAGGCAGATTTGGTCACGTTTCACTGCCCTCCACATTGCTGTTTTTTTGTGTGCAGTGACAATCTGGGGCCAAGTTCAGGGCGCTGCTCAGCACAAAAATGTGCTTAGCACAAAAAAAGTCTGGCTTATAAAAGCAGGTTACCAGCCAAAACTCCATGTGAAGTAAATTGCCAGTGATTAGTATTCAGCAGTACTAAGCATGAAAATCACATGGAGTTTTGGCTGGTAACCTACTTTTATAAGCCAGACTTTTTTGTGCTCAGCAAATTTTTGTGCTTAGCAGCGCCGTGAAATTGGGCCCTGTATGACACAGTTTAACACTTCATATCCCTTCAGCTGAAACTGATCTGCAGGGTTTTACATATTTCTCTAAATATTGACTTGCCACTAGGAGGGTTAGACTCACCCATGTAGCTGTAGACTGCTGGTGTTCTCTCTGGAGCAGCGACCATGGGAGTGCGATGGATGCTGGCTGGGGTCACACCTACAACAGCACAATATATCAGTGGGAGTCAAATAAATGGAGACGATCTATGTTTTATTCCTACAGAGTTTACACAACTGTAACTCTGTCAGGAATCCCTTCAAAAAATTAACACAGAAATAGTTTTTTTCCTGTGGAATTTTTGGAAACCATTTCTGGAGTTTTCTTGTGACCGAATCAAACTGATTGCAGAAATGTTGGAAACGGTGAAAAGTCATTTTTCAAGCCATCAATTTTTTTTTTGAATTCTGCACAAGCTTCCTGGACTTTCATAAATATTGATTAAAAAAAAACCCACAGAATCGAGCACTGCTTTTATAAAACTTATTACTGCTCATTCAATCTCAAAAGCTGCAGCATTAGAGAAAATACAAATATTGCTGTGTGGACTAAACAAGAAATTTTGAATCCTCTTTAGTTTCATCTGTTGTTTCAAACACAAGACACACCTAGCTCCTTAGGCATGTTTGCCAACCTTAACCCTACCCCCTAGGCCCTTTTGGCTAGGAACCATCCTCAATCCTGCAAAATCCTTCAATTGCCACAATGTAAAAATTGGATTCAGCCTCAATCCTCCTGTTATTTCTTGAATTTGTTCAGTTGAGGGGTGACCATTGCCTCAAACCTTCAAAATCCTCCAACAATCACTGTTCATGGGTTGAGGCAGTGCCGATGACATTCAGAAGCAGTGCGGACTATATCGAGCATAATGCAGGGCTCAGTTATGCATGACTGAAACAATGCAGAGTACAGCCTACGAACTTGACATAATGCATCCTTTAATTAAAATCGATCAACCCTTTTTGCCATTCAGCCTCAATCCTCCAAAACCACCTCGAGGATTTTGGAGGATTTTGGAGGGTTAAAACCTCCGAATTCCCTTAGTGGATTTTGAAGAACTTGGTAAGGAACAGGGTCCAAGAAAATAATATAAGAGGGTTTTGGACTGACCAGGTATAGGGTCCCTGAAGTGTTCCTTGAACCATCGATGTAGGGCATTGATGGATTGGTGGATCTGCCCCCGGTAGCGATAGCCTTCCGGTGTGATGGTCACATACTCATGCCTGACCTTGCTACGTGGCTGATAGGACAATAAGAACTTGCCGGGATACTCCTAAGAAAGTAGGAATTGTACAACATACCATGTACATAAAAAAAGGTCAACAAGAATATGTCATTGGGAGCATGTGAAGATATAGCTTGTAATAAAGAGAAAATCTATAGTAGAATGTGTGAAAATAGTGGCACAAATTATGGACAGAAGAATTATTTGAGAAACAAAATTGACACGTATAAGACAGGATATTCAACAGGGTAAGTTGTTTGGAACTTCTAACCAATGAAATACAAAATATTGAAAATCATGTACAGAAATAGCATAAAAAATATGACCTTTAAAAAAAAAGTATGTCCAGAAAGAATACACGAAACTTTAGTGTATAATCATAGCATGTACACTGTATATAAGAAAAAGAACGTACACTAAACAAAAAAAGATGACATGTAAAAAACATAGTGTACCCAAAAAGTTGACACAATAATACAAGGATATCATGTTGAATACAATATATGCAAATTTTTGGTGCATTATACACAAAAAAGGAAAACAAATTAGGAGGTTTTCCTTTTTACGTTGTTCATGTTGTAAAGAAAACACCAATCTCAATACAAAGCTGTTTCAGCACTACTGAAATGCAATATTTTGAAAAATATAAAAATTTTTTGGAGACCTTCTTTCTTTTACCGACGGGGCTTACCTTGGAGAAGCTCATAAAGTAGGGGATGCGTGAGGGCTGCTTGCGTTTCTCTGCACTAATCACCTTCTCCATGACGTCGCGTTTGCCGCCCTCGGTGTCCCGGTAGTACTTGTGCTGCATGGTGTCCCGCACGTAGGCCGCCATGGGCTGGATGTGGCGGGCGATGATTTCATCCAAGTCTTCAAACTCCTTTAGAAATTAACAAGATTAAAAGATGCTCATGAATTTCTTGCAGGAACTATGGGCTCCATGCACAAGTACCCCATCAACGTCCACAGAGCTCTCAACAGAGGTAAAAACGCGCCCTCTTTTGTTGGCGCACGGAGCCCATAGGGCCAAGGAAGAACTCAATGGGTATGCAAAACTTATTTGAGAGTATGACTGGCGCAGAGTGCGCAACGCAATTTTCAGCTTAATGCACAGAGACCCAAAGCAACTTTGTGTAAGAGAAAATGCAACTGAGTAATGGCAAACATAACCCTTTAAAGGGAAAATACAACATTTGCAAACATCAAAAATAAAACTACCAAATCATTTTGAAAAACCTTGCTGGACTGTTAGTGAATGACAGTGCAAAGCATCCTGTAAAATCATGGCACCTGGTATACTGTCATTTTCAAGAAAAGTGGTATTTTTGTATCAATTTCCAACACGGATCGGCCGATCAGCGTTGGAAAAAACTGGCTTTTTTCAAATACTGGCCCCAGTTGACCATCGCACTTGTTTGCAATCGATTACACACCTATGAACGGGTACAAGCCAGCTAGACTGGTTCCCTGACCTTACAATTCCCCAATATATGTAAACTGCTCTGTTTCTTCTTAAATGGAGTCAGGGAACCAGACTACAGGAAAATGATTGTTTTTCTTGGTTTTAATAACATTTTCGAACCCAAAACCTCAAAAAAGTCAGTGTAACTATATTTGCTATATATTTCCAACCCCCCAATTCCATCCATTTCTGAAAATTACAGCAAAAGCAAATGATGTACCCGGTATATTCCCTTTAAAGTGCATAAAAAAAGTAAATATTTGCAATATTGCCGATATAGGTGCAGGCTTGTATATAATTTCCACGACATTGTCTATCATACAAGAAAAAGTCCACATTATGAATTAACAACATTCCTTGGTGTTAAACAACATTCCTTGGTGTTAGATTTTCACATACAAAACCTCCGATTTTACGTTCCGTTAATTTCTCAAAGATGTAAAACACCGAAACAGGACTTGAAATATGCCACCTACTGGAATTTCTTTGCTACGAACAAGTCAGAGTTGTACTAGTCAAATCTACCACAAATTCCATCTCAAGCTAGGTCACACATCACAGGGGATGAACAATGACAAAAAAATGCCTTTGTCAGAGTTCGTTTCGATAGCTGGTCTTGTGATGTGCAACAGGATAACTTATAATGTACTTGTGACGACTTGTGAGGACTCAACTTAAGCTCTGGAATTAGCAGACAACTACCTCAACAAATACTCTACACGTCGAAGTTCACCGGAGACACAAAAAAGAAAAGGAAAAAAAAAAGAGAAGATATTTGGGGAATCCGTGTTTTTTTGGGAATGGGTTTTCATGACCTTACCTCGCTTCCTATCCAGAGAGACGTGCCCAGACTGAAGGCGTTCTCTTTGCCTTCTTCTCTGACGTCAATGTGGGCATAGATTCCCTCATCCACCTTCCATGTGGTTGTCAGGTGATCTGAACCCTACACAAGATATAGAAGGCAATCTAAAATGATCAACACATTTCACAGCTATTCCAAAATGAGCCAACCAAATAATGGTATAACACATTATGGAAAAAAAAACCCATCTATATGGCAAAATAGTTTTAAAACTTTTGATCCGGCTGTGCTCCGTGGTAAGACATGGCATACAATTTTGATTTAATTCATACGTTTGCAATATATTTTGCAAGTATGTTGTCAATATATTGTCTTTTTAAAAAATTTTTAAATTTGTTTTCAAACAAAATTGTAGCTATGTTGAAAGGGTGACGGCTTCTTTGGACACACTTTTGTATCAGCAAAAAAGTCAAGAAAATGGAAGAACCAATCTGCCATCTTGGAAAATCCACAATCTTTGGGAAAAAAGAAAATAAAAAGTGCCCACCTCCTTCATTTTTTTTTCAAAAACGCAGACGAGAAATCCTATTTTTTTTTTTTACTTGGTCTTGTAATAGTCATGACAAGTCAGTATGTCCTGTAAAGTCCTGTCACTTAAAGCATACCTTGCTGCTTGGTCTGATGACCACTTCTCCCAGATCCATGTTGACCAGAAGCTTCTCTGCGTCCTTGAAGGTGATGTTGTGGAAGGACGGGTGGACAATAACTCGCTTCGTGTATGCTTCAAGAAAATAGAAAAAGTTTTTTTTGAATTGACGGACACAATCCTGTCAGCTTCTTTCACCAATATGATTCTTTTCTCACACAAATTACTTAACTCTTGAGACATGTCATCATAGGTTCAGCTTTTAGTAAACCAAGGTGCCTGATATGTGTGTATCTTTCTCATTTGTTTCATTTTACTCAAGTTTTCCCAAAAAAGCCTGCTAGAGGTTTAAAGATTTCCGCTTAGTGAACATCAAGTGAAAAAGGTTTCTGAATTGGATTTGACATAGCATGACAGCTACTGTTTTAATCTGAGCAGGTTAATATTTAGACCACTTCTTGTTTTAACCTGGGTAGCACAAAGTGGAGACGGAATGCTTCTGTACATTTGCAGAAATCGCAATTTAAGAATGTTATTATACAGAAGAAAAAAAAGAATATTGCAAAGACCTTAGATGATTTAAGCACCATACAGAAAACTCACTAGGGCAAATCTGGGATTCTTACTGAACACATGACTTTGCGAATGCTCAAAGCCCAGTTTAACCAAAAATTGGCTACCTGATAAAATGTCCAAGCTCACAGTTTTACTGTGGAAGAGAGAGATTTTGCTCACCACGTTTTGCTCTGCTACCCAACAAAAAATGGCACAAATTATGCTGCTTATTCATAAAAGAATGAGGTTTTGCTCACCAACTTTTGCTCTGCTACCCAACAAAAAATGGCACAAATTATGCTGCTTATTCATAAAAGAATGAGGTTTTGCTCACCAACTTTTGCTCCGCTACCCAACAAAATATGGCACAAATTATGCTGCTCATGACTGAAACCATTGCATTACAGTGTGTTTTTTCCCTGATCCATGAAAGGATCCATAAGTACAGGGAGTAACAGGCAGGCAGGTTGGGGCAGTGCAGGGACTAACTGCTTGACAAATTTATAATAAAAAAAAATGGAATAAAAAAAAAAGAAGCTGCAAATATCCGTCCAAATTCTTACCTTGAGCTACTTTCTTCTTGCTCTCTTCATCCTTGCGTTGGTCCTTCTCATACAGAGTGTGATCAAAGAACGTGTCCCGTGGCGGGGCAAATTCTCCGCTCTTATCCTGGAGGTCTGAGCTACGGCTGGTCAGGTCCACGCGGAAGTGCTCGATCTCGATCTTGGTGATGCGACAGTGTAATGTCATGCCAACCTATTTGGGAAAGGACATGTTTCAGAAAAATAGTTGATGAGGTAATGTTATGTCTTGCTAACCTATAAGGGAACAGAAACTACAAAAAGACAATTATCATAGGGTATTATCACTTTAACCTTTTGGGCTGAAGGAAATGTTTTAAGGCAATGAAAGAGCACACACAATTTTTTTTAAAATGCAGGTACTTCAATTACAATAGAAAACTGCTTTCCTGAATACTGCTAAACAAAAGTTTGGCAATGTAACAAATATCCCCATTGGCATTTTCTGAGCATTGGTGGCAAAAAATCGCTACAGAATTACCACTATACCAAACTATCTTTTGTGTTCGCTATAGTGAAGTTCTACTGTGCCATAATAAAGTTAAGAGATAAATGTATCATCAACTGATCATCTTGGTGGGGATTTGAACTTCAGACCATCCAATCGCAAGTCATGAACAGTAACAACTAGCGCTATTGACAGGCCTGTCACTGAGCACCTTATTGGGATTTGAACCCTGATCATCTTAGTGGGCATATGAGCCCTAGACCATCCGATAACAAGTCATGAATAGTAACTACAAAGCCTTGCTCCTTACTTTGACCCTGTCCTCCAAGCTTTAACCATTTTGTCACTGATTATCTTGGTGGGGATTTGAGTCCTAGACCACCCAATCACAAGTCCTGAAACGTAACTACTTAGCCTTGCTCCCTACCTTGACACTGTCCTTCAAGCTTTTAATTGACAAGTTGTCACTGATTATCTTAGTGGGGATATGAACCCTGGACCACCCAATCACAAGTCATGAGTAGTAACTACCAAGCCTTGCTCCTTACCTTGACCCTCTCTTCAGGGCTATTGACTTGCTTGTCACTGATCATCTTAGTCGGAATGAATCCAGCGATGCCGTTATCTAGACGGGTTCGCACACCCACGGATCGACCAGGGCAGTCACCACCGTCAAAATGGCTCCACACCTTTAAGGAAGAAAAAGTTGTGCATTTGCGATTGATTATCTCCTTGTTAATTGTCACATTAGTTTGTCTGAAATTCCTCTTTAGACAATTCTCTTGCAGGGCTACTACATAAGCAAGCATGGCAAAAGGTTCTTGACAACATGAAATCTTGAACTCAGAAATTGACTGGAGTGGAACCTAGAACCTTTGGATCACCGTACCGGTGCTCTACCTACTGAGATAAGCCCCGTGCTGGTAGTTTCTGAATAAGTCAATGTTAAAACAAGGGGTGTTAGTCAGAAGTCCTACACAATGACATTAGTTGGTTTTCCTCTGTGGTTTATTTACTGACATTGATTAGAAGCTCCGTCCTGTCTGAGGGATCCCAATTGTCATTACCCATGTTTGCAGCTTTGCTAATGTTGCTAGCATTGTGACTTGAAGCTGGTCCATGCCCACATTATGGGTTTATAGGTGTTGAAATTATCTCTCACTGAGCAGAGTGTTGCATGCTTGCAGCTTGTATAGTCAAGGGGTGCTCATGTTTATATAAAGTAACTCACACGAATGCAAGCAACCTGAAATGTGAGGCGTTCTGGCAAAATGAGACAGAAATGGGCCGAGGTTGAAATGAGAGTTTGTGGGTATTAGGAAAGAGAATAAAATTCTCCTAGCAATAATATTTGTTGTACTTCAATCGGACATTCCGTTAACAAATTATGGCTGTTTAAAGTTAGAATTTATCGACATGCCAAAAGAGTACAATACTGAGGAATAGGCATATGTAGTCGTGAAATTGAAAGATGCCAATTCTTTTCCCTTAAAAACACTTTTATTTAATGATTTTATACTATTTCTTTATAAAAGATGTATAATAGACATCAAAGTTTACAAATATCAATAAATCTGAAAATCAGAAAGGAAAAAAAAAAAAAATTTCCCCATTTTTTCCCCATTTTTCTTCACCACGGCCTTTGCCCAGTTTCGTCTTTTTTTTGCCAAAATGCCTCACACTTTGGATTTTGTGGATTTTCATCATATTCCTCTTTTTTTTTGAATCTCCTTTGTGGAATACAGTCAAGCAAATACTGATTTGTAGAAACCGTTGGTCCCTTTGTGTGAGTATCCCATAAGTGCTCTCTTACAAGAACACCCGCCATGATGCAGTTAGTTGTACCCAGTTCGCTAGTGAGACGTCATCTCATTTCAACCAATCTTAGTTCACGGTGTAGCATAGCACGAATGGAACCGGAAGTTAACGTACCTCGAGCGTTTATCCAATGGGCGCCAATAATCAGTGGTGCGCACGCGTGTATGATGTTTTTACTTACGAACCAGATAAGGGAAAGTGTTTGGGACTGTACCTCGCTGAGTTCAGGGAAGTTGTCTTGCTGGCAGAATGGGCACTGCCACAGCCCTGTCTCATCATTCCTGACTGGGTTAGCTTGGTCTAGTTGGTCCTTTTGAGGCCGTCGCCGGGCGATACCGGTCACTGTGCACAAGACCATCTTACCTGAAAAACAAAAACAAAAAGCATAAAATCATAGAAAATATCGACTTATAGCTGTAACTGCTGTCAGTAGGCCATGGAATAGCTGCTTGAAGACAAGCCCTGGACATCATGAATATGCATAACGCAGAGAGAGTGCCCTCTTTTGGTATTGTCCTATCTTGTTAGGAAAAAAATATTTCACCACCGGCACGACATCACATTGTGATTTTTTTTCTCGTTGTTTAAATTCAAGCGACGACATCACATTGTGATTTTTTTTCTCCTTGTTTAAATTCAAGCGACGACATCACATTGTGATTTTTTTCTCCTTGTTTAAATTCAAGCGACGACATCACACTGTGATTTTTTTGTCCTTGTTTAAATTTAAACGACGACATCACATTGTGATTTTTTTTCTCGTTGTTTAAATTCAAGCGACGACATCACATTGTTTGAATTCCTGCCAAACTGTGCAGGGAAAAACTCAATGCCAAATTTACTGCCAGACGTTCGCATTTACATGTATTTCAAAATATATTTTTATTAGTGCACACACTGTGTAACTTGACTCATCTGAAAGTTCTTGGTTTCATAAAGCAAAATTAAATGACCACCATAATCGTGTCGGCTACTTAATTTTGAAGACAAAGTACCTTGTATCTTTAGAAACTAAATGGCAAAGTTTGCCAAACCATTAAATTTACAATACGTTACAAACAATACACGTGTAATGTGTTTCGTTTAAGGTCTTCACAATTAATTCACTGCCCAATAAACTGCAAGATGTTCGCATCATTGTCCAAAAGAAAATTCAAGCGACTGATATATTGCTTCTATAATGCCAAAATTGAATAACCAGGCCGTTCTTCTTAAAATCTAAAAAAATATATTCTGGGGATAAATACTGAATGCGATTAAAGTACACGCACTGTGTTGAACGTACAAATGAATTATCAACAAATATATATTAAACTCTGGCAGTTTAAAGTAATATCAGTATTAGAAATCAACTGTTAAATTAAATAAACATTGTAAATACGTTCCCTATTGTTTTTTGGGGAGCAGTATATAATTCCTAGGAGTTGCCCAGGTATGTTCCAACAATATTATAAAGTGGAATTTACATTTAAATTCCCGCCAACCCGCTGCAACGTCTTTTTACACTTATTGTTCACTGCATCCCGTATAGCTCTCAGTGACATGCCCACTGTATCCCCTGGAAACTCCTTCTCCGTTTGTAGGAGGATGGCTTGGTATCGTTCATCATCTATGAGGGCCCTTTTGTTGACTATACCGGCTGCCGTTCTGGTAGGTCCGCCATTGACGTTGCTCATGACGAGCTCTCCGTCCTGAAAAAGTTCACCCACCAATTTCAGGACGAAGTGCTTGCCACTGGTCGACATAAGCCTCCGGTCCTCATAGACACTTCTGGACATTGAAGTTGATGCAGAGGGCCCTCCAATTATCACGACGTCGTGTGTGGACCCTTCAAGGAATCGGGGGGATCCTGATGATGAACTCTTTGGAGCAGCGCGGGTATCCTTGGCTCGAACAAATTCGAGTAGTCTCATCTGCATACGATTGGTTTGGTCGATTTTTTTGTTCATTTGCGTTATGGATTCCTCTACACTGGAGACCTTATTAATTAAAGTCAAAACGAGTTCACACAGTTCGGGCGTCGCAGGGATGCTGGGGGTGTCTTGAACGGCTGGGGCAGGAGGCGTTGCCGGGATGCTGGGGGTAACTTTCATGGATGCGGCAGGAGGCATTGCCGGAAGGCTGTTCACAGCTGGGACGGAAGGTGTTGCTGGGATGCTGGGGCTGTCTTCAACAGTCAAGGCAGGAGGCGTTGCCGGGATGCTGGAGGTGCCGTTCATGGCCGGGGCGGGAGGCTTTGCCTGAATGCTGGGGGTGACGTTCACGGCCGGTGCGGAATGTGTTGCCGGGATGCTGGGGGTCACTTTTACGGCCAGGGCGGAAGGTGTTGCCAGGATGCTGGGGTTGTCTAGGACATCCAGGGCGGGTGGCGTTACTAAGATCATGCCTGCAGTCAACAAGAAGAACGTCGGCAACCATGACGACCATTTCTACACAGCGAGGGCAAACTACGTGTGGAGGAATTTGCATCCATGGTGGGTGCAGAAGTGCTGGCCATGGACAACAAATTTTGAAAAATGGGCACAGCAGGATTCAAACCAGGGAAAGCCTTTGGTTCCCTTGTGTAGGCCTAAGAGCGCTCTAAAAATTATTGCTGTTATCATTATAATTAGTATTATTATTGTTTTATTATTGTTCTGAAATGCAGACTTCCGAAGATTGGTTCGGCTTTCTTGCTCAACCGGGGTCCAAACAATGATGTTACAATCGAGAGTCACATCTGAGATATACTTCCGATGATCCATGCCATGGTTGCTGCAGGGAAGACCATTCTTGTTCTGGTGGTAGACAGGGGGTGTGACTAAAACTTCAACCATCCAGTCCAGGATATCTTCAATGACCATCTCTTCAAAGACGCCAGCCTGGACAGGCCGATAGTTACATCTTGCTGTCCAGGACACTCATCCTCAATCCAAGGCACTGACTTTGGCGTATCTTTTTGACATACTTTCACGTATTTTCACGATTTATGTTGATTTACAATCAGACCATTTTTTTTTCTATAATACTTGGATTATGGAGATTTTGGGTCAACCGGTCAAACAAAATGTCGTCATACACAACGTTTTTCAAAATTTTGTTAGACCTGTCTCCCCACGACTGTCTCGACTGGTCTCAGACAGCCTGAGGGTGTTGTTGGAGCAAAGACCGGAACGGGTGGGAATATTTGTTTGAAGACGTTCGGAGATGTACAATGGAGCTTGACCGCTAAACACTTTGTAGGTTGTCATTGCAAGTGTGTAGTGAAGTCGCTGTCTGATGGGGAGCCAGTGTAGTTGCTTCAGGATTGGTGTAATATGGGATGAAGACCGGGAACGGGAGATGAGACGTGCCGCTGTGTGAACAAGCTGTTTTGTTGCCTGTGGATTCAGGTACTCTCGGATCCCGCAAATGTTTCATAGGTGGTAGACTGGAGACCTAACACAAGTTGAAATTTGAGGCTCCACAATCATGCTGACATTGAGAATATATGGTATAAAAATATGTAATTTAAAATGTGACTTTTTACTGTTGTTGTTGTGCAAAAGCAAATGCATCTACATACACGGCGGTAAAATTGCAGCAGCGGGGCAAGATTAGACTTGATGCAATGACGAATCGCGACGCTGCCCGCGGGGGTGTCATTGCACAAAGCTACGGTAGCAAATTAAACAATATACATTCAAAAATACCAACACCCTGCAAAGAGGTGAGCGTTTAGTATTTATAACGCAAGCATACAGTACATGTTTTTCATATTTTTGTCAAATAATGTGGCAGTAAAGTACACTTTGAAGTCAGCTAATGCTGGCAAAAAAGCCAAGGCGGATTGGGTTATGGTAACTCAATTTTTTCCCGGACTTATCGTGTCCCCCTTTGGGAGACGAACTTTGAAAAAACATACGCGTGGTTGTTTTTTCTCTTTTAAGCACACACACAATGTAAAGTGCTATATGTGGCGAGGCCTTCAGAAAGCCCAGCTTTATTGATCGGTATTCCTTCTTCCACCAGCGAGTTGCATTCTGTTGGCCTCTCAAAGGAATCTAGTAGGTTTAAATCCATTTGAGTGAACAATACACCTAAGACAAGATGTACTGAGCTAGGCTGACTGGGCAGAGGTTGGGCCAGCATGACAAGCTGCCTTTTGTCAGATGATTTACGCACACAAAGGGAGGATCAGTTGGCTGCATGGCCGAGGCCTGGCTCGGTTTTTAAAAGGCTTCCAGGTGTCAGGAATGGTGTCGCTCTCCCTTAGGGATTAGGCAACCTTGGTTGTTGCACCACTAAGCATGAGGTCATAGGTTCGAGTCCCATCCGAGTAAGCTTGTTAATATTTGTAATCGCAAGGTGTCAGCCAGCACTGGGTATACAGTGCTCATTTTATGACAATGATGAATCTGAAGTTACAACCTTCATAAAAAAGAAGCACATGAAACCACATATGACAAGAAACTCAATACAGAGAACCACTTAGCATCCCTTACGTTAGCAGTTTTTCCAGTGGTTGTAATTTGTTTACAGTACCTGAAACCAACCAAACAGTTTTTGAAATGTGAATGGACATGCAGGTTTATATGTAATATGTGTTAAATCATTTCTTTCTTTTTTAATTTTTAAAATCACCCTCAAATTTCTATCAGAAATGGACGGAAAAAGTTACCTCATATTTGCGTCCACTATTTGATGGAACTTTGAGGATTATGTCAAAATGCAATATAAATAATCTATTCAAAGTATCTTTAGCAAAAGGCTGTATGTCCATTCATGTGTTCAAATTCTTCTTTAGTAGTTTCAGGTATTTAACAAAAAATCACAATCATTGGAAAAACTTCTAACGTGACGGTAAAGTGGCCCCATTTATTGTGTTTCTTGTCAACGTTTTGCAAAGTTGATAACCAACAATTAGGACTTCGTTTTAAAAACAGTATCCTTGCCAACGGCCAATGCCTAATAATGACCATCCACAAGATTTCTGGTATTTTTTATTATTTTTTCCAGTAAGAAAGCAGTTTTAATACCTCTGTAGAAGGTGTCTGGTGTCTCTTTAGTCAGCATACTGAAGGTTTCTTCGGCTGAGGCTGGGTGGTAAGGTGTGCGCAGGTCCTTGTAGCGATTGTTCAGCTCAGCTCGGATATCATACAGGGTGATACTCTTGTTGCCATAACCCTGGAAACAAGACATGCACAAAATTTGAAATTTCAGCTTAAAATAATTAGCACAATTGAAGAACAAAGTTCTTCATTTCTGAAATTGTTTGCAGCATTGACTCAGATCAGAACTTGGAAGGAAAAGCCACACTAAATGCTAATATAAGATGCTGAAGCAAAGTGTTGAAAAAAAATAAAAAAATTCAG
Organism: Patiria pectinifera; assembly: GCA_029964075.1. Lineage (NCBI taxonomy): Eukaryota > Metazoa > Echinodermata > Asteroidea > Valvatida > Asterinidae > Patiria > Patiria pectinifera. The sequence goes on along the minus strand of CM057147.1, from coordinate 20,209,479 downwards.
TACATGGTGAATTTCCTAAAAATGTCTTTTGACAAGAATGTTTGTGAAAGGGTTTGGGCTCTGTCCACCAAAACACTTTAGAGAGCATACACCCTTGTTTTACTTTACTCCCGAGGACATTGCTTTGTGTTTCCCTTTGTCCCTGTAATATAACACTCTCCCATAGACTAAGCACACAAACCTACCACAGAGGACCATTTTGAACAAAAGACCCAACTCCCGAGGACTGAAAGGATCTGTTGTTCTACCTTTGTGTGTCCGTCCTCGGGGGTTGTGTAGAACAAGTACTCTGTGGACAGGACACGCCGCGTATGTACTGGTTGGAACGTGTGTACAGTGAAGTATGCACGACTTGTTGTATTCTGAATGTGCACAAAGCCGCAGCGTCATCGCGTGAGCATCAGGCATCGTTGGCAATGCTTTCGAATGTCACTCCCAGTGGTTTCCCTTAACTCTCCCATTGAGGGGGTACTTGTGCACGGAGCCCATTGGCATGTCTGGCTGACAGACTATCATGTGGTAAACAAGGATTTTAGAATTCTTTTTTTTTTCACTCTACCTGTCTTTCCAGTTCTTCAGCGAATGCATCCAGATCCAGATCCTTCAGCTTGTCTGGATTATCCAGGATCTCTTCCAGCGCTTCTGCCGGGTTGGCATCGTCGGCTGATTCGTCGTACTCCAAGGCGTCCACTGCCATTTTACGGGCCCACTCGTACGTCTCGTTGTGGATACGGGTGCTGTCCAAGACCTCAATGTAGGAGTCCGAGCTGTTGGTGTGATGAAACAGAATGGGAATGCTAGCTTGATGATTCAAAAATCTTGGCATAATCTTTGAAAATGTAGTGAACCTGTGGCGGTGTGCATTAAGGGACACATTCCGTTGCAGATTATATACTTTTATGGGGTCATTTCTGTTTGAGAAACTTTGCATACTTGGAAGGGTTGAAAAAAGTTTTAGATCAAAAAAGTACATTACTTGTGTTCCTGAGCAAAGCACTTTACATGAAGACATTTCTAATATTCAGTCAATTTGGCACATATATTTGAATAAGGTGCTTACCAGGTAGACAACCTCACCTCCCAATGAGTTTCAAACCAGAAATTGCGAAAGCACAAGAAAGATTTGGCTAGCGGGTCATGGGGGGAAGGAAAGTTCAAAACTTCCGTCTCACCTGTCTCCAAGAGAGGCTGTATCAATCCGGATGAACCCTGCACAGTTGATGAAGACCTTAGGGCCCAGCTTGCAGACTGTCACCAGCTGATTGCGATTCTCTAGACGCTGGTTCTGCTGCTTCAACGTCTGAGGATTGAAAAATCATATGTCATATGCACTTGCTTCAAGCTCTTATATCAAATTAAGAATCTTGACTTTGGTGTGATCCTCGACCATATGGAATTAACAAATCCGATTCGCAAGTGTGACGTCATTTCAACTTAAATCGCGTCCACTGCACACGGAGTAGCACTGGAACCATTAGATATTAGGAAGTAGTGCAAAGGGGTGTGTTTAGCCAATGGGCACTAGTGGTGAGTTTGTTCCTGCATTCAACAGGGGACATTGAACAATAGAGGACAATATGGTCCCCGATTTCCCGAAGGTCCCCAATTTGGATTCATGCACAAAACATATTGGAGGTCTTCCTAACAAACAAAAGAGGGACAAAAGGGGGTCCCTGATTGCAGGCAAATACACACTTGGGTGCATGGGCGTCGCCAGGATTTTTTCTAGAGGGGGGCAAAACATATTTTTCCCCCAACAAATCCTGTATTTCTCAACATCTTCTCGATTTATCAATTTTAGAGGGGGGCAGGGACATTTTGCCCCCCCAACCCATTAAATTTACACCACTATGACTTCGCGCCTCTATTTCTTTTCTTTTTTGTCTTTTTTTGTTCCTTTTTTTTCTTCTTTTTTTTTCTTTTCCAGGGGGGCAAGTGCCCCCCTTGCCCCCCCCCCCCCTTGCGACGCCCATGCTTGGGTGTGTGTATACGTGTATGATGAAGTCACTTACGAACCGGATAACATCACCTTGAAAGATCAGTGTGAGCTATGTCCCAGAGGTTGCACATTTGATCGCCAATCCTGTCAGATTTTCTTCACTCAAACTCTATATTAATTAGGGCCTATTTAGGAAGAGGCACCCTTTTCTGTGAGAGGCACACTTTCATGACAACAGTAGTAAACATGTTCACACTTTAACTGAGAAGTAGTATGTTAATTCCTGCAATTTATTGAGAGGTTGATAGGGCAACGTCACAGTTAGCCCTATAACATCATGGTGCATTAATTGGCCAGAATGGAGATTCATCAAACAGTCTAATATTTCCCGTCAGAATCTTGTTATTTCACAAAGTTTATATGGGCCTTTAAGAAAGAAACCTGTAAATGCCAATGATTTTCCTTTATGGACAGCTCAAAATTTGAACTGTGTAATCTTGTTTAAGCTTTCAATTTCTAAGCTTTCAATTTTAATACCGAAACACAGACACTGAAGTTTGGTCTGGGATGTCAAATATACAGATATCAATCTCTGCTAAAATTTACAGTAAAAAAAAAAAGAAGAAGACTTGTCTTACCCTTAAGATGGAGTGTCCTTTACGTGGTCCCAGTCCACAGATGAACTGCACCAAGCTCTGAGAGTGTGCATGAGCCATGGCCCTGTTGATATCCACGCCCACCTCGTTGACCCTGTAGATGAACTCTTGATGCAAGGCTTCCTGTAACTCCTCCCTGCTCACTGAGTCCTGGGAAGGGTAATGAAGAGAGGAAATTGGTATTCACATGATGGCTCGAAAAGCTAACCACCCTTGAGATGTGATTTCAACATTTACAGGCATTACGTATGACTTGAAAAGTTTGCGGGTAACACCATGTGGAAAGAAATCTCTTCTTGCAAGAAGTGTGGTTCTGAAAAGAACCGGTTGGCTGATTGTCTGTCCTCAGGAGGGTGAGTTCTTCAAACAACCCACCGGTTCTTTTCAGAACCACACTTCCAAGAAGGTTTCTTTCCACATGGTGTTACCCACAAAATGTTCTAATGTATTTACAGGCATTGTTCACATGATGGCTAAAAAAACCAAACTTCCTTGAGATGTGATGTTATATTTATAGGCATTGCTAGATAAAAAGGTAATGGACACTATTTGAAAACATTCAAAAATGAGACTACTAAAATATCATGAAATACCCTCCCTGATAAAAAATAATAATATCACGCGTCATGGAAATCATTGCGCCTTGTATGCAGTCATTTAAAAAAAAGAGGAATTATCATTGCTTCCTTGCGAAGGTTGGGACAAAATGTAAAAAAACGCAGTTTCACAAAATGAATTGTTTTTGTTGGTGAATTGTAAGGGTGTCATTGAAGAGGCTACTACACAGCAAGTGCATTCAGACACATGGCTGCGTGCAGAATTCGCTGCATGATAGAACAAAGCGAAAACAGATTTTTTTTTATTAGGGTTGTCTTTCAGAACAAAAGCTTAAATAATGTTTGTAGAAATTAGAAAGTGTTAAGATTTTAATTTTAAAGAGATAGTTTTTTTTCATGATGAAGAGGCTCACAGATCATCCAACACACTCATCTCACAGCCCCCTCCCCCCCCCTCGATAAATCGAGAACTGGGTCACAGGTCCGTAACATTTTGGGAAACTGGACAGGTACACATAACGAAAGGACTTGCTACCTGCATGGGATGGAATTTGAGACACATGAGGTCCTCGTCTGAGTTGCAGAGTCTGGCCAGTTCCACCATGGGATCCTGCAGCCTGCGGGCTACCGAGATGGCCTGACGTAGCAGCTGGGGGTACTTCCTAAACTCACTCTGTGGAAGGAATGACAAAATGACATGAGAAATAAGCACGGTTTAATCAGAAGTACCAAGAGTAGATGAGGATCAAGGGTATTAACCCTCCTATGCAAACATACATTCTGTGCCAAGTTGTGCTTTCAGTCAAAATCAATCAAGTGACTGTTTTCAACAGTTTAGAGCTCCCAGCCTACACAAAGCAGGATTGACTGGCTGTGACTGTTTATGTAGCTTGATACAGCTTTGCTTTGACTGTAGTTGATTGATAAGCCAGCTGTGCCTTCTTCCACTTGCTTCAAAACATACAGCACTCATCGAGCTAAAACTTCATCAGGTTAATTGTTAAGCACCCGTCTTTAGATTTTGAGCTCTTTTGTTGCTTCAAACAAAACAAATGCACAAATGACAAATGATCTACTCTACCTTTAATGAAATAGATTGTGACTTTGCCACTTTGCCCTGAGAGTTTAAACCTATTAAATAAAACAAGTGAAACTTCTCTTTACTTCAGCCATGTTGGTGGCAGAGTACACCTGCGCCACGTTGGAGTCCACCAGCTGGACGCTGATTGGTGCAATCTGCTGCTCTGCTTCTAGGTCTGATACGCACTGCTGGACGTCCTTGATTACGCCAAGGGTCACCCTGACAAAAAAATCAATCGCACAAAAATATGTGAAAATATCACATATTGCTGGAATATCTAGCAGATCAGAAATTGGTTCTGATGAAGTGGCCCTATTTTGTATTTTGGCCTGTATCTCCAAATGAAAGTTCCTGACAAATGACTCATTTAGCTTGATCGCATCACATATGTATATCTGAGACTATGGCGAACCTCATTTCTGTATCTATGCTTACTTGTTTCTGAGGCTATGGCTAACCTCACTTCTGAGTCTATGCTTACTTGTTTCTGAGGCTACGGCTAACCTCGATTCTGAGTCTATGCTTACTTGTTTCTGAGGCTACGGCTAACCTCACTTCTGAGTCTATGTTTACCTTGTGTCTGAGGCTACAGCTTACCTCACTTCTGAGTCTTTGCTTACCTTCTTTCTGAGGCTATGGCTAACCTCACTTCTGAGTCTATGCTTACTTGTTTCTGAGGCTATGGCTAACCTCACTTCTGAGTCTATGCTTACCTTGTGTCTGAGGCTACGGCTAACCTCACTTCTGAGTCTATGCTTACTTGTTTCTGAGGCTACGGCTAACCTCACTTCTGAGTCTATGCTTACCTTTTTTCTGAGGCTACGGCTTACCTCACTTCTGAGTCTATGCTTACTTGTTTCTGAGGCTACAGCTAACCTCGATTCTGAGCTCTATGCTTTTGTTTCTCAGGCTATGGCTAACCTTTTTTCTAGGACTATGGCTTACCTTGATTCTGAGGCTACGGCTACCACGTGCGGCTTCTTGCTGGACAAGAACTCTTTGAGTGCCTCCATGTCAGCCTGCTTCAGCTCCCGGTCCCGCTGGTAGTAACTGTTGGTCCGGCGCAAGAGGTGGGGCAGTCTTAAGAAGTCCACCACTTCCCCATCCCCGTCAATCAGGACACAGAACGCAGCATTGTCCCTGAAAAAAAAAATATGGTGACGACTTTAATGAACTGATTGTTTTATAATGTACTTATACTCAGAGGTCAAAATACTCGGACTTGGCGTAACAAAACTTGTACTCGTAGGTTCAAGTACTTGGACTCTGATACCTGTGCTTGTTCTCAAGGGTCAAAGTACTCGGATGTGAGTGGTATTAGATAGCATGGTACTCAACCACAGCACTGCTTTTCTCAGTGTAAAATGTTACATGCCACTTTTAAGTCGAAAATTAGTCAATCTCGGTGACTATTTTTGAAGATTCTTAAAGCTCTAAACGATCTGAATGAACCGAATATTTTTTTAGCCTAAATTTTGTTTACGTGTTGATATACAACAGATTGGAAATGCTGGCGATTCGTGGTTGCTACGAGCATTACAGTTTGACAATTTCTGGAGACGATGGACATGAAAGATTTATAGTAGTCAAATAGTCAAATACAACCAAGCATGTTTTCTGTGAAATAAAAACTGGCCAGATTTTCTGTCCAAATAAAAGCAGCACTGCCCCAGTCCAAAGTCTTACATTTCACTGGTGAATGCCAGCCCCATGACGCGCAGTCCCACGTGACCCTGACCATCCAGATAATCATCCTCATCTTCCTCCAGCTGCTGGTCGGCTTGGAATGGCATCACCTTCAGCCAATCAAACATCTTCCGGCAACACATCTAGTATGTAACATGGAACAAGACAAAATCACGTATTTGAGCATGAATATAGAACTCATTACAAAGAGTCAATTATGTGTTCTGCACCCGATTTCACGAAGAGCGGAAATGCGTCGCAACTCGACTTGCAACACGTAACACGCCCAAATTTGCACTGCTGAATGATCCATTTAACAAAACGTACAATGCGTTGAATGCGTCGTAAGCTCTTTGACAACATTTCAAAATTTGTCACAAGTTACAACGTGGCTTTTGGTTATTGCAAAATAAGAAGCGTCTTTTCATAGCCAGTTTTATGACATAAAGTTTTAAAAGGGAGACTTTATACCGAGACAACATAGCGAGTTTTGTGACATAAAATTTTAAAAAGGAGACTTTATACCGAAACAATGTGTGTGAAGTTGTGAATGGAATATGCCTTTGAAATAAATATATGAATTAGCCTGGAATATTGCAGTTGAAAATTCGATGTGGCTAGAAGTCCACCATGAGCTTGTTTTCCTTTAAAACTGCATCATACATCCGCCAATTTGTTTTACATTTAAAAACTTTTTGAGAAGAGATCTGACGACTCTTTGCTGAATATCAGACGACTATTAAATGTGCGTAGAAGGAAAATACAGTCATCGTGTTGTGCTATAAATACACCTACAACGCGTTGTACTTATGATGTGTTTTGTGAGATGAACCACCAGCTTCACCAGCCCACAAGTCATAGCCATAAGGCTCAAAATTTGACCTTCAATGGACCTTGATGCCCTAGCCTCCTTCACCAGCTCACAAGCCATAGCCATAAGGCATTTGACTTGACCTTCCACTGACCTTAATGATGCCCTCCTTAGCCTCCTGCACCAGCCTGCTCTTGAGCTCTTTAGCCATCTCTGGGTATAGGATCTTGTAGAGCGCTGTCTCAATGGCGGCGCTGCGCTCCTTGTTCCACTCCTGCACGGTATGGCTGAACTCGTCTCGGTAGTACAGCTGCTTGATATCCTCAAAGTAGGATTGGCTCTGGTAGCTGCTGTCACTGCAAAGATAGAGTCGCATGAATATGTATGAGCCCATGCTCTGATTTCATTGGTCAAATACTTCGGTAATGATAACAAGCTGTATCCCTCTTCTCTAGGGGCCTATGCAAGGCCTGCTTGCCAGGGATCAGGACTGGCTGCATTATAGCAGGAAAATAAAATCCAAAATCCAGTCTGGACCAAGACTTCTATCAATTCAAAGGGCGATAAGGGTACCTGCTTTTGTCCAGGTCGATATCCATGGTGATCTTGAGGAGTTTCTCGTCCTCCGCTTGCAGGAGTTTCAAGTATTTATCACCAAACAGATCCTTGACGGGTTTGTTCTTCAGATATTTACATCCGTAAGATGGGTGGGTCTCATCAATTTCCTTCATGGACAAATGGCAAAACAAATGTAAAATGAACCAACAGTAGGGAGTACATTTGTAGTTCTGGTTTTAAAGACTTGTTAATACTTGGTGCAAATGTGAACCTAAATTTGGGCTGTCATGGCAAGATTTTAGTGGACCACATTTTTACTCCAGCCTATTTTGCCGCGATTGTGTTGTGATGTCAAATTTTGCTTTACATCCACAAGTTTTTAGAATTTTTACTTAATACTACAAAACAAAATCATTAACTTCAATCTCATGTGCCCTCTTATAATTATACTCTTGTGAATGCAACAAATAGTCTTTTTTCCAGTGGATTTGTTATCTCAAGAAGAGTTTTGTACAAATGTGCAATTGTATGCAACTTTTGATTTGGGTGATTAAGGCTACTTTTAAATTTAATTTTTCTGAGAACAACTGAGAATATTTTGGATGAAGTAATTACAAGATTCAGTTGTCCAATTTAGACCCCCCAAAACATTAAGGCATGGGGTCATTTATGTCTAATACCTTCATTCCCTTCTTGGTTGGGCGGATACTGATCTTGGCTCTCTCATAGTAGGTCTGCCGGACACACTGGCGCACCAGGGGATCGTGGGCTAGTTGCAAGGCCACCATGTAGCATGCCGCCTTCATCACAGATTCCTCTGACTGGAACTTGCTGAAAATGACAAAAACACAGAACGGTTTTTGGGAGTCAGGTCAGTGTAGCGGGTACTTCCCTCACCTTTGATCTCTGGGACCTACGTTCAAACCCTGCCTGGGTCAACAGGTGGATTTTATTTTCAGGTTTTTCTTCCCACCTCTAAATCTGGACATTTCTCCTTCTCTAGTACAACAGGATTCCAGGCTACAGTACCTATGTACTTCTGAGTAATAATAATAATAATACCGAAGTCTTATATGGCGCACATATCTACCAACAATTAGGTACTCAAGGCGCTGGAAATTATGTCTATTTTTAGAGAAAGGTAAATGAAGTACATGAGAGATATGAAAACCATTATGTAGCACCTTTATAATGGTTTACAAGTAATCCTTGGTTTCATTACAAGAAAGAATTCAAATTAAACTAAGTTTTGTGTCACAGTTTTGGACTTTTGTAGACACATGCTGGACATTAATCATAACTGGGACTGGTCAAAATACCACACTGTTTATTGACTTGGTTCTCCCAAAAACCAAATTGTTTGCTCTGTCATGCGAAAATCACTAGAGGGTGGAAAATGGACCACAAGTTGAAAACCAGATTTTCACTGCCAAAGAGTGATTAAAATCAAAGTTGTTGTGTGTAAAGTTTGTTCCTTGAACTTTACTCTGTGATGTGAAAAGCATGGCCATATTTGAAAACATAAAAAAGTTATTCCTGTTTGTTGATCTGGTCCCAGTTATCAAACTGCAAGCCATTTCACCACATGGCCAAATGGCACTCCATACCTCAAGTTGTGTGTGGATACTTCTGGAGCACTTTTCTTAACATTTTGTAATGGTAACACTATGAAAAACTGCACCATTAGAACGATCAGAAACTCTTTCAGTTGGTATATGGTTGATGTATGGGCGGCAATCCATACCAATATGACAGATACTGAAAAGCAGTGAATAAATCGTTGTTGAGAAAACTCTTGTATGTGGTTACCTGGTCGACTAAAGTCGGGTAGTTTCTTGTCGACAAAAGTCGCCTATGGTAAGGAAAACATTAATGGATCGGTCTGTTGGCAGCAACACAGCATGATATGCTGTTCCTGCTTTAGCCCATAGAGTACCGAAGTGTAACGTCATTTAGAACCAGAAAGTGTAGTGCAAACGAATTGAGTACGCCCACGTGTTGGTTCACAGGCTGAATCACGCGCTAATGTCTTTTACACACATTTTGTGCACGTGATGTATTCACTTCGGTACTCTATTAAGAATATCTTACTTGGGAATTGACCGGTTCACCTACCTGCCGATGAAGTCCTTAGCCGTTTCAGCAGGCTCCACTGGGTGCTGCTCTGGATCGTAGCGCTGGTAGTTATCCCGAAGGTTCTCACCAAACTGCTCCGGGGTCAGACCAAACTTCTTGGCCAGGGCATCTGGAGAGAATAAACGCAATTTATTTTCTGTGAACAACGATCCGTTCCCAGAATACCAGAAACAAGTGACTCCCTGCATTGCTCAATTTCCTGATTTGGTCTTGTTGACTAAGTAGTTTGAAAAAGGACAAAAGTAGGCTTTTCGTAATCAGTTCCTACGCTGTTTTGGCATACGAGCCCATTTACAATACACTGGCCAGTCATCACACTGAGGCAAGGGGCGCCACTCCCTTTCAGCCTTTCAGTTTGACACAAGACCACTGAGCACCACAAAGGCATTGCAATGGTGCACTGAACATGCAACAAGTATAGAGCATACATGTGCACAAAGGAAGCATAGTAAATGGCAATGCAATCTTCAGGACTGCCATAGCCAAATATTAGGCATCATCACGTTTGGGCTGTACAGGAATCCATGACTTTTCCCAGAGTTGTAAGGACTCGAGTCAATGACTCGACTCGAGTCACATTTTTTGGTGACTCAACTCGACTCGAGTCCCTAAGGGCAAATGACTCGACTCGACTCGAGTCACTGCGAGCAAATGACTTGACTCGACTCGAGTCCCTCATCAGAATGACTCGACTCGACTCGAGGAAGGCTAATAAGACTCGAGTCCTAACAAATAAAAGCAAAACTTTGCGAACAACATTTGTAATGATTTACGCCGGTGCCAGTTTTTGTTTGCGTCACGTTAGAATGTACCCGAATAATGTACATACATGCGTGGTTTGATCAGTGTCCCCATTAGTTGAATAACGATCAGCTGGCACCCCCTTTTATTTTCATTAGGAGTCAAATGTGGTGTCACTCACCACACGTAGTACATTGTAGCCTGAATGTAACATTAAAAAAGCCAAAAAAAATGACTTTCTCTGTGTATTTATTGTATAATCGACTCGACTACACTGTGACTCGACTCGACTCGACTCGACTCGACTCGACTCGACTCGACTCGACCTTATCCACCTAATGACTCGACTCGACTTGAGTCACTTCTTTAAAATGACTCGACTCGACCTGAGTCACAAAAATCAGTGACTCGTTACAACTCTGACTCCCCCCCTCCTGGAATATCAACTATCCATGACTCCTTGTAAAATAACAAAATTCCAGGACTTTTCCAGGACTTTCCATGATAGCTTGAAATTCCAGAATTGCTTACCGAGTCCAGCCTCTTGGCAGATGGCATACATGGACTTCCTGGTAGCCTGCTTGATCTGATGACTGGTCCCATCCTCCGTCTGCTCATTGCCATCCTCGTCCACTTCTACCTCAACCTCTTCCTCAGTGTCTACCTCCTCCTCGGTCTCAACCTCCTCCTCCTCAGAATCAGATTCCTCATCCTGGTGTAATACAAAAAGTGGCATTAGAAAGATCCCATGAAAGATGTGCTCTTTAAAAATTAATATGTTTTCTCCTAATGATTTTGAGCTAGGAAAGTTTCATTTTAATGAAAACAAAAATGTTTTTTTTTCTATTTTGGGCATCTGCACCCTGTGAGAACTGATGTTAACATATCCTAGTAAATGATTTTTATCCGAATCTACATGATAGGATGATGAACTTACGATTTCCAGAATGCCATACTTGTGTTCTACTGTCTTAGTTAATGTGATGGAATTGACTAAAAAAACCAACTGAGGCATCACTTGCCTTTTTGGCATCCTCTTCGGTCCAGTCTTTGTCATCGTCACTGTCATCGTCCTCATTCTCCTTAGGTTTTTTCATCTTCGGTCTCCGGACCATGACCTTGACCATCTTCTTGGCCGGCCGGCGGACCAGCTTGGTCCTCCCGGTCTTCTTCTTGGACTTCTTGAGGGCGTTGTGCATCTTGGGGATGTCCCGGCCGTAGTACAGCAGGAAGTGCATGTAGACGTCCTTCAGCTTGTCCATGGAGTCTACATCATTCAGCCTGTCCGAAAAAATAGAGGAGTTATAAAAACGATAAACATTTAACGACAATAAAATCAACGTAACTTGAAGAAAAAGAAAATGTTAACACTCCGTGTGACCAACCAATTTTTCAACTCAATGGTTTGCTTCCTTCATATATTATTGTTAGTTCGTCATCAGTCTTTCATTATTTACATGCAGTAGCACACAAACTTCGCTCAAACACCTTGTAAACAAAAACTGGGGCCAATTTCATAGAGCTGCTTAAGCACAAAATTTGCTTAAGCACAAAAACGTCTTGCTTAATAAAATCAGGTTACCAGCCAAAACTCCATGCGATTGTTATGCTAAGTAAACAACAGCTAAATACCAGTCACAAGCAATGTACATCACATGGAGTTTTGGCCGGTAACCTAATTTTACTAAGCAATGTTTTTTCGTGCTTAAGCAAATTTTCTGCTTAAGCAGCTCTATGAAATTGGGCCCTGGTTACGAACAGGAAAAAATTACAACTTGATGAACATCCAATAAACATGACAAATCCTCAGTTCTCGGCACTATGTGCAAAAAAATAAATTCAGCACTGTGATGTCAAAAAGGTTACTGTTCCCAATGATGCACTGGTGGTGAAACAGGATTTGAATTGCCGATGGTGTGGATATTTACATGTGCTTGCAATTGGATTAAGCGTCGCATTTTATAATCCGGAACTCTGACATACCTGTCCAGGTCTGTTTCCGTCAGAGGTCTGACTGAGTCCGGTAGTAGCTCCTCTGTGCTCATCTGATCAAACTGATAGGCCTGCATCTTCTCAAACAGCTTCTTCAGGTTAGCCTTGCGATTCTTCAGTTGGCACCACTATAAACGAAACAAATTCAAAGTGGTGTCTAGCTCTTTCAGTTTTGATCATGTGACAGGGTCTGAGGAAACCAGGCTGGTTTCAGAGGATATTGAAAAAGCTATCAAGCTATTATGAAAAGATATTGAGAAACCTACTTTTGGCACAAGCTGAACGTACACTTTATGGAATGCATTGATAATTGTACAGATTGCACAACAAGCTAGTACTCTAATTTGACAATGAGGTTAGTATGATAACAAAGATATTCAAAACTTTTTTTCTCTATATTTGTGTCGTTGGCAAGGAATTTCAGATCCAGTCACATTTTGGGGGTTAAATCTGGATGTTTATCATTTTATTTCTTACAGTTTGGGAAAAAATCTACAATATTTTTTTCTGGAACTACCAGGAAATTATTTTACTTTTTCTGAATTTCACTTCAAAAACCAATCCGATTACTGATGACAATCACATTGTTAGGGTCTATGTGAGCTGCAAAGCAGCCCTGATATCAAATTCAATTAGAAACTCACGAGACAGTCTCAGCTTCTTTGGTTTAGGTTATTAAAAACAAAAACTGAATCAGCTTGCTATCTGACCTTCTCATCCCAATGGTACACTCTGTACAGATCATTGAAGTTCAGCTCAGGTTCCACGTACTCCTTTCTGTAGAAGGCGATGAACGGCACCTGTGGTAAAACGCAAGGACAGAAGTATTGTAGCGAGCTGCACATGGGAAGCCAATCCCTTCAAGATTAATCAGTTTTGTTTTAATTCCTTCTAGTAAAAGAAACCAAAGATTCAGCAGTGCTAAAGTAACTTGTGACTCAGAAGCCTGAAGAGCCCTAGCCTTGGTCAATGCTGTCGTCGTTATTCGTCCCGTACGCGGTAATCAATCAGCGGCATATCCTCGCGCGTTATGCAGTGCATGTAAAAATACAGTGCGAACAGCGACCTCATGCGGCCACTATTTTTATGCAAATAAGTTGGAGACGATCGAGAGCCTTGGTTCAATCGTCCATGTGAGGTTTTGGGGGTGGTGCTCATTATGCTAATAACCTTAAATGTCGTTTTCTTATTGGTCGATCTTTGCGAGGAAACTTGCATGGCAGAGAAACGTAGCGCCGTACATAATGCATACACGCACGTTGTGTGTCTCTGCACACGGCACCAATGCACAAAAAATGTTGTTTCTGTCACGTTCGCAAAAGGCGAATAGCTGCAAATAATTTGATGACGTCAGGATTTGCCAAGGTGTGATTGGACACTCCACATTAGCCCCGCCTACACTTATCTGTAGTCGCATACGAGGTCGTGCGCTAGAAATCCAGCGCAAAATAAAGAAAAAATAAGCTTTCGCCGACGATTGAACCAAGGCTCTCGATCGTCTCCAACTGATTTGCATAAAAATAGTGGCCGCATGAGGTCGCTGTTCGCACTGTATTTTTACATGCACTGCATAACGCGCGAGGATATGCCGCTGATTGATTACCGCGTACGGGACGAATAACGACGAGAGCATTGACCAAGGCTAGAAGAGCCCTCGGAGAAGACAATGACAAAACCTTTAGTTTTAGGGCGGGAGGAAAACACAGAAGGATACTCCAGGGAAAACCACAGAATCCGGAAGGGACTGAAAACCCAATGCACATGTGGACCAGGGCAGGAATTGAACCCTGATCACAGTGGTGCAAGATGAGGAATGTACCATCGAACATTTCTCGAACATTTTGGGAACAATGAAATTTTGCGTGTTATGTTCTTACTCCAAGTTTACAATTATAAAACTTATTTTCATGAATTCATCATTTCCTGAATTTTGAAGCAAGAACTTTGATATAGTTTTTGTTTCTTAGGATTACCTCAAAATGCTGATTGCGCATGAAATGCAGAGCCTCTCTGATTCGGTTCTTAGTGCGAGGCGGCTTCCTCTCATAGCCAGAGCCATATCCACTGTCCTGCTCAGAATACTCCTAAGGTGAAAGAAAGGAGGCACAAGTCCCACATGAGATAAGCTGTGTCTATTCAGACAAGATTAGACTCCAGTGTTCTCAAATACAGCAGGGATTAGGTAAAATAATAATGTGTATTTGTAAAGTGCACATATCCACCAGTATTGGTGCTCAAGGCGCTACATCATTATTACCCCGCTCATTGGGCCAGCCAATGGAACATTCAAAAGACAATCTCAGCTTCCTGGGGAGTATACAGCTTGATTGCTGCCATTTCGGCACAAAGCAGCTAAAATCAATCACTATATCCCTCTCTGCCCTCACAGGTACCCATTTACTCCTGGGTGGGGAGAAGCAATGAGTGACAAAGTGCCTTGCCCAAGGGCACACGCACCATAACTCCAGGCTGGACTCGCACCCACAACCTGCAGATAAACCCGCAGATCACGAACTCAATGCTCCAGACCACGAGGCCACAGCACTCCAAAATAGAACCTCACAACTGTTCTGTTGACCCCTCAACCACGCTGGATTTTCAACAACCTGTAATCACAGTGCTACCAAATTCACTTAAATTCCAAAACACTCACACAGAGCAGGGCATATGAACTCAACCATATTAAAGCTAAAACTATAATTTCATTAGAAATATAAGTTTCAAAATCTATGTTCGAGGGTCTCCATTCTGAATGTTTTTGAAAGAACGTTTTGAATAAATGACTGCTTTAATAGACAACTAATACTAATTGACAAGCTACATGTACCTTGTACAAAACAAGAATAAAAACTGCAGCAGGCTAGTAAATTGAAGTTGCATTGTGGACAAGTGGAAAATTTAAACTGTGATTTCTCAAGAAAACATAGCAGCAAAAGTAGCAAGTACAATAGGCAAGTACAACGTCATGTGGGTTTTACCACGGTGAACTTAACCAGGTTGATAGTTAAAGGAAAAAACTCTACCTGATTGGAGACTGGTGGCGTCAAGAAGGCCTGTCTGTAGATCCAATCAGCTTCCTCGTCAAGTTCAGCGTCATCTGCTTTGGTGACTGGTACCCGGCGAAGCTGGGAAAAAAAGGGGCATAGTTCACTTAAAAAGTTAAAACTGCATGCACTCATGCACGGTACATTTTTGTAAATAGCTGTGAAAATATGTACAAAATACATGTAAATAGCTGTGAAAATATCCATGAAGACCCCTCCAAAAAGTTTTAAATGAGATGAATAAAGGAATTAGATTGAACTGGATATGTCTATCAATATTCCATTAAATTGAAGAAAATCTCTTTGATTGGTTTACGTATTGTTTACCTGTAGTCTCTCTGGTATGTCAGTTGCCCGGATTTCGTTGTCGATGTCAGTAAAGTGACCCCTCTCCAAGTCACTTGGCTCGAACACCTGTAAAAAAAGAAGAAGAGAAACAAGAAGATCAGCAGATCTTAACCATAGCGTGATATTAAAGTTTGGCATCGGGTCAACACCAGACAGGGAACCAGCAGACTAGTAAGTAGGAGGTCGTGGGTTCGAGTCCAACCCAAGTAGTTTGTGAATGTGTTCTCACAGTCACTCAGCACAACACTGAGTATACAGTGTTTTTCAAATTACGTCGTTGAAGGGCAAAACCCAATATGTGACCGGCTCCACAAAAAAGGGTATTATGTCGCAAAAAAAGTGTAATTGAGTTATGTACATGGTTGGGGAGCCCACAATATAAGCTTTCATTTGGTATATAATGGAGCTATTTAGTCCCTCCCGTTCTGGAGATATGATTTGCATATTAATCTTCCTTGGAGTTCAAATTACACAACTGAGAAAACAGGCTTTGAAATAGCTGGCTTTGTTGTAGAACAACAGAACGATGCACACAAAATGGTTGTTTTTTCCACTTTGTTCATCAAAACCAACATTTCTGTGAATGAAACCTGAAACTGTAGGTATTAAAATGTTATTCATGATATTAAGTGAAAATCCAGGCCTTGAAATTGGGAATTTTTAGGGCAAGGCCACTTTGGCCTTGAATGGAGCAAAATTATAGAGGGCACCAAGGCCAGTTGGGAGGGCACCAAGGCCAAACTAATATCTGCAGAAGGGGCACAGAGGCCGGCTAAAAAAAAATGCGAATTTATATCGGCGATCATGTACTTTAGGGCCCCCTTTAGTTTCGATCAAATTTGAGCCAAAGGTACTTTTATCATTCAAAAAATTACCTTTTCAACCTAAAGCAGACTTCTCTCAGCTTATATTGCACCTGTTTTGTAATATTGAACAGTTTTTGGGGATAGAAATTACGTTTTTTGTAAGTAGTTTTATGGTTTGTGACGTGCGATCGCCATCTCTATTTTCGTGTTGCGTTTTTTCGTTGTCGCTTTCCCTCCAAATTCCCCTCAAAATTCGAAACCCTTCCCTCTATCTATAACCTACCTGCATGTTCTTAATGTGGATTAAAAGTTGATTTTATTCTCTTAGGGAATCAGGCCCATAATTAATACACGATCACCATTTACAATGTCCGCTTTTGACAATCGGAATTCGAAACGCCATGTGCACGCGTGTTTTGACTATGCCCCAAGCTAGTTTACCTCGTACACGAACATCAATGCGTTCTGTACCGCGCATGCAATTCGCAAGCACTGAGAAAAAGAAAGTCGGTTGTCTGCACGTAAGATCTGCCGTACGTACTCCTGCTGGTATGTGTGTGTGCGAATACAGACATATACTTTTGCGGCGGGGGTGTCGCTTCTTGAAGTATCGGCACATACAGGAACTGGAGATTCAGTTGTCAGTGTACATGTACGTACGTACGTACAGTGGGGAATCGCCGGCGTTTGGCCGGCCGGCCGCGGCCGGCCGTACTGCGCGCGTGTGATTGATTCAGCGAGATATTAAGACAACTGATCGAGCTGGCATGGCATTGAAATACATTGTCAATGTGTGGAAAAAACAACTGGAATCAAGGATTGTAGTGGTTTTAATAGGCTGCTGGATGTTTTTGCAAAAAGGCACGACGGCCAAGGTAATTATGGGGCAAGGCAAAACTGGCCATGAAGACAGGGATTTTTTGTGGGGCACCTCGGCCAGTAAGAAGGCAACGACGGCACTGGCCGTCGTGGCCGTCGTTCAATTCAAGCCCTGAAAATCACATTTTGATGAAATATTCACCCTCTCAATGTTGAGTGGGGCATTACACAATAATGCTCAGCGCGACTTGATACCCCTTTTTTGTGGAGCCGGTCACATATTAAATTGACATCCCCCTGACGTAAATCCTATCTTATGAATAGTTTGGTTGCTGTACCAGCTGCTGTATCAGATTCCAACCAGCCAGTCAAACCCGGCAATCGAGTGGTAAGCAGGTCGTGGGTTCGAGTCCCACCCGAGTGATTTGTTCTCACAATCACTCGGGACAACACTGAGTACACAGTGTTTATAAGATAAGTCGGTGAAGGGCAAAAAGCCAATATTGAATTCAAATCATCCCCACGCAAATTCCATCTTATAAATACTCTCTCAAGGTATTGAAAAGCTGCAGCAGTTTTCACAAACAAAACCCCTGTTAGCTGATCTGTGGAGTTCCAGTCGGTTATAAACAAGAATTTGGTCTTTTTAAAATGGTATTTCTAGTAATGTGCGCTCAGTGCTTTCAGGCAGCCTAAAAAAACAAGCTCGAAATGATCCCGGACGCTGCGCGCCAATGAATTTGTGTTCATGCATGAGTGACGTGATGGTGCCCTGTGTTTTCAGTATCAGGTTTTTGCACCCCATTTTTAGGGACTGCATAGAGTAAGGTGATACACAGAGCACAGGTGTGTATAGGGCCAGGGTCTCCAGCAAGGATGATTGATAGCCCACAGGTCCAACGTCTGTTACGAACGAACGGAGAGACACGATGACTTGTGGAGCTGCTCAGCCGCAGCTAAAAACAAGTCAAACACAGGGCCTGCTGCATGCTAGAGCACAAGTTACAGGGGTGTGAGTGACCACTGATAAAATAGCTGAAAACAGCTGAAAAGGTGTAAAATAGCTGAACTTTGGAAATCTCCTATACTTTTGTACACAGCAAGTGAGGGAAAAAAGCTGAAATCCAAAACAAAAAAAAGCTGAAATCAGCTTTAAAGCTGAGATTTCACACCCCTGAAGTTATGACTCACTTAGTCAATGGACTACTGTGCTTCCAGAAGTTGGCTAGCCAATGGAATTCTGGCTCGTCAAACATTTCTTACAGATGTGTTTTTTTGCAACTATCTGGTAACCTCCACCGAACTGCAAAACCAGACACGAAATCACAGTGGGTGATTCAATGCGAATGGTCAAATCAGCCTATAAACTTACATCGTAGATACTCTTCTTGGAGGTTCGTTTCTTGCCAGTTTTCCGGACTCTTCTTGGTCCTTCGTCACCCAGGTCAACATCCTCTTCTTCATCCTCATACTACAAAGAAAAGGTTGGGTTACATTTCAAATCTGATGAAACATCTCCGGGTGGAAATCAAGGAAAGCTGGAATTCTTGGCCAAGAACAGGTGGGAAGATCAGAAAAAACCCACTCATCCAGCCATATCTGGTTCGTGCAGCAGCCCAATGCAACACAGCAGTGTATAGCCAAAGTCAAAGGTGGAGACAAATTTGCAAATTCCAACAAGGGTTAAAATCAGGTGCCAGCTTTTGATTATTGATCCATGTTATGATCTTCAAAAAAACAACAACACACAAACAAACAAACAAACCTTCCAATGAAAACCACTACTTTACACATTAACTTTTAAAACTCCATATCTGATGGTTTGAAATTCGTTAACACCTATTAGTGTGATTTCAGAAAATGCCTGACTTTTGGTGCTTTTAAACCTAGCGGTAAAACAATTGTAACCATATTTTGCTCGATATCTTTTTAAGTAACCCATTTATTTCTGAAAGAATATTTCCAGGGGGAGTAACGTGAGACGATTTGTCTTGACACAAGAATGTTTTTTCCAAATACTATAAATAATAACAAAAAGTTCTTTTTTTTTGGTTAATAGGCATACCTCCGAGTCTTCCTCTAATGCTTCCTCGTAATCCTCACCATACTGATTGAAGTCTTCAAAGTCAAAGTCCAGGCCAAAGATGTCTTGAGCTTCTTGTAAGGCTCTAAAAAAAGAAAAGAGAAAATAAGAATGGTAACAAGTCAACTGTAGAAATCTTAACTTTGGGACGTGCTCAGTTTTCCAATGATTAATCTTTCTGCAGAGCTAACCCTGTCTTGTTTCAGGGGGGTGGGGGGGGGGTGGAGGTGGGATTCTACTTACGAGTCGGTGTATCTGTGACTTTTGTGACCTTTCTTCTTCCTTCTGGCAATGGGTTGGCCTTCGTCATCCACGATAAAATCATCTGGATCTGGTGGTTTAAATGGAAAAAATGGCAAATCTTCCAGTATGTGTATATTCTAACATTCAAAATGAGTTGACGTAAATTAAAAACTGACATTGTTAGAAGTCCAACGTGGTACATTGATCTATTCGTGAGAGATTGAATATTCTAACACACAAGTATATACAGGTTAAAATATAAAGCACATCTTCAAAACACTGACATTGATTTCACCAATAAAATACAATACTTGATATTTTCTGATATATTCTGACTGCACACACACACTGGTAGACAATGAGAATAAACTGGCTATTGTCATCCCAACGACCTTTGGATATTATGTTGATAAAAACAGTGCCAGTTCCTATTTATTGTCTTTGTGCCAGAACAGCCTTTGCAACTCTTATTCATTCAGTGCTGGAAAAGACTACATTCAACTGAATAGCTCATTAATTTTATAGTGCGCAATTGGCCAAAACAAAAAAGTCTCCAGTTTCTGGTATGGAGCTTGCCCCAATAGTGGTGCGGCGACGCGGCCTTTTTTGTTGTTGTTATTTTACTTTTTTTTCCTTTAAATGTTGGCTGATGACTGCAAATGGTGCCAGACTAAATTTAGTGCAAAATATCTGGGAGTCCAGAGAGGCCACATAAAGCTTATACTCAATCGTAGTCCCATCTAAAAACATGTTTAAATTGTGCAGCAGCAGGATTCCAGTCAAACCAGTGAGTTTGGCAGTTTTGAGACATCTAACATTGAAAAAAAAAAACTTTTTCATTTTGCTGACGTGCATGGCTAAGGCGACATGCGCGCAGACCAGAAACCGGAGACTTCCTTTTTTGGCCTTACAGCATTCAGGGGTGAAATTTGGGGAAAATATAAAAATATGTACATTTGCAGGGGCGGGTGACAGCTTAAATCGTCAAGCTTTCACCCAGTCACCGGCGACGGACGTGTGTACACCCATTGGTTTTGTACACACCGTGTGTTGAACTTGAACTTGCCTGGCGCACACGGGCCTGTCATGGTAGCAAATTTGACTCCATGGCGGGGCCTCGGAGTGTTGCAAAATACGAAAGTATGATGAGAAGTATTGTACAAATATTGTACAAATGACTTTAGCGAGTCAATATTTGTGGTGTTTGACTTGATTTTAAAATTTGACCAATATATTTTGTTGCTCTGAAAAATTTGGTTTTTTGGCCAAACATAATCCCGTCATCAGGTGGTAAAGGGTCACTGAGGTCCCCAGGGCAACGAAGGGTCTGTGGTATGCATTGGTATTGGCCAAAAGGCACACCTTAAAATACCCATTTCTTTTGTTCAATATAAACACCTTTACGGTAAAACCTCTGAAATCAGGAAAAATCCTGCATTGTATATGTGACGCGATCAAGCTAAATGAGTCGTTTGTCGGGAATTTTTATGTGGAGGTACAGGCCAAAATAGAGCCACTTCATCACATCACTTCATCACATCTCTTGCTGTTCCGACTTCCATAATTTTTGAAGTAAAGATGGTCTCAGCATGCGGTTTTCACAGCAGTAATGCTGAAATTGTGCTCTTTTGAAATCTGTAATAAAACATTGTTTGACCGGGTCAACAAACGACTCATGTAGCTTGATCACATCAAGTGTGACACTGTGCTAATATTTCTTCTCGAAATACCGGAACACAGTAACGTATTCTTACCTGACTCTTCTTCATCTGACTCAATCTCAGCGTACTGGTCATGTTCAGGAGCTGGTTCACGGATCTCACCCTCTTCAGGCTGTAAATGTGCGACAAAAACATTGAAAAATGATAATTATTAAAAAGTCCTGCCAGATGTTTGCCATCAAATGTAGTGCTCACTGAATGTGTCGTAAAAGGAATGCTACAATGTTCTCATTATTATGACGTTTTCTCACTGACAAATTAACTCAAATTTGAAACACTCTTGAGTTCCAGGCAACTGAGAAATCTTGGTGACTCACTGGTTCGTCATCTTCTCCTTCGATGTCGTCTTGAAAGATCTCCTTGGCGATGGCGTCCCGTTGAGTGGCCTCCGTCTGCGGCCCAGAGTTCC
The DNA here is from genome assembly GCA_029964075.1 of Patiria pectinifera. Classification (NCBI taxonomy): domain Eukaryota; kingdom Metazoa; phylum Echinodermata; class Asteroidea; order Valvatida; family Asterinidae; genus Patiria; species Patiria pectinifera. The sequence goes on along the minus strand of CM057147.1, from coordinate 20,187,849 downwards.
CTTCCTCATCCTCGCTGTCCTCCTCGTCTGAGATCTGTCTCAAACGACGGAACTTTTTCTGCAAGAGAAGCCGACATTCTGTCAAACTTATCACCACAATATCTTCTATGGAAGGGACATTTTCCACACTCAAGCTAATCTGGAATTCCGAACTCTAGACAAAATGACTCAAAAGCCGAATCCAAAATTACTTGGCTTCAGTGTTCTCCAACCTGTATAAATAAATTGGTGCCCCGCCATGCTTTCCGAGGCACCCGCCAAGCTTCAAAAGTTGCCGCCGTGCTTAAAAAGTTGTCCGGCCATGCTTTAAAAAAAATGAAAAAATAATAAAAAAGACAAACAAGTGGGACTACCCTTACCCTCCAGGGTATATTTTGGCCAGAAACTCTGCCAAAAGCAGTAACATGCAACACTTGTCAAACTGACAAGCCTGCCCATTGTAGAAATCCATCAGATCAAAAGTCTCAAGGCCAAACTGCCTCAGAGTCCCTGGTCACTATGGAAGCGTCTGAAGCCACTTGCCACATAGGCGGGTGTGTTAAAGCTAGCCGTAGCAAAGACGTGGCCAAAATTGGGTTGTTCCTAAGTTCAAAGGTCTCAATACTTACCCTGTCCACCTTGAATCCTGTGTTCTCCTCAATGAGCTCATAATCGTCGTCTTCAAGTCTGTCATCAATTTCTGAGGAGGAACAACAACCCAAAGTTGAATGTCTGATCAAATTCAGGAAACTTCTTTTTCTTTGATTCAGTTTGAACAATGAAAAAGTTGACTGAAACACAATGTTAACTTTCGACCAATTTACTGAAAATATTACGTTGAGGAGTTTGATTATCACAGCCTATAAGATGCGTTCCCAGCGCTATTTTTGAGTTTCACTTTCACTTAACCCAAAAAACAGGCTTGTTTTTTTCAACTGTTGTTTTCTTAGTATAGTATTAAATATAAAAGTTATTCACTTCAAAATTCTTGGCTGCCAGACAATAATTCTGCTCGTGCAGGGCGGACTCATTTGTGCGCAAAATGCTGTCTGCAACACCGAAAATTGGAATAAAGTGGGTTTTTTTGGTTAAAACAAAACACACGCATTACAAGTAAAGAAAAAAACCCCCATATTTGAAGAGCATGGGTATCCACCTTCAAATGTGTTTCTACATTTGTTTGTATGGACATAAAGTTACATCAATACATAAGTAGGAAACACAGTAATCACAAATACAATTTGATGTGTGAATTTCTGACCTCTGCGTTTGCGTTTCTTCTTCTTGCCGATCTCTCCCTCTGAGTCTGACCCACGCTGGTCCTCCTCTTCATCCTCGTCATTGATCAGGTCATCAAGATTCTCATTCTCACCTTTTGTTACCACGGAAATGGGAAACATTGGGTAAAATTATCATTTGCTAAGAAGCAGTATTACTTTTTCCTCGGTATATTACTTTTTCTCCGGCAGTTTCTCGTAACAATTAACCCTAACCCACCTCACTCCTCCAAAATCCTCCTGGCGGTTTTGGAGGATTCTAGAGGATTGAGGATGAATGGTGATTGAATCAAATGAGGATTCTGGAGGATTGAGGATGACTGGTGATTGAAGCACATGAGGATTTTGGAGGATTGAGGATGAATGGTGAATGAAGCACAAGAGGATTTTGGAGGATTGAGGATGAATGCATTTTGAGGCAGGACTGTCTGATGATTTTGAAGGATTTGGCGTTGGTTATCCTTCATTTAATACACGAGTGCAAAGTTTTGGGATGAGGAGGATTTTGGAGGATTGAGGATGAATGCATTTTGAGGCAGGACTGTCTGACAATTTTGAAAAATTTAGGCGGAGTTGAAAAATTTTGGAGGATTTTGGAGGATTGAGGATTGTTGTAAGCAACAAGGGCCTAGGGGGTTAGGGTTAAAGATGGACGTTGTGCACAAGGACCCTCTCAAAGATTGTAAAGGGCAAGTTGGAAGGGACCAATCAGAGGGACATGCACACGTATCGTTGATGAGGCCTCATGCTCACGCAAAGATGCCACGGGTTTGTGCATATTTTGAACAACTTAAAATTGTGCGTATTTTGTGGCATATGCGTGCAAACACATACTATCAGTGTGACAGTTCCGGATCACTTTTTATACAAACCGCTGTACACCCGTCCATGTTCGGAGTGTCCGTGTCTGAGTGACATAATTTCATATTAATAACTACCTTGGAGAGTTGATGGTTTCTGATTGGTCGAGACTCGATCACGTGGCCAGGCATTAACGGTGATAATGACCGGCTTCAAAGAACAAGCGAATAAATGGCCCCTGAACCAGCATTGATCCAGCCCCATGGAAGGCAATGATTGGCCAAATTTACAACAGTCATACTTCGTCTCGGTCCATTAACAGCGGTCACCCCCAAACCCGGTCATTATCACGCAGTGAAGACCGGCTCCTCACACTGTTATTCCCTTAGTAATTTTCCTCCTCTTTAATTTTATGTACAAATTCATCATTCACAGCGCGTGATGCGCTCAGTGCGCGATGTGTGTCACGCACCAGGGATAAAAATCTTTTAGCGAATATGGCAATTCATATAGAATTCAAATGCCAAAATCCTTATTACCCAGTGATACTTGAGATTTTTTCTTCCAAGAAAACCTAATATAGTAAAGAACAAAATGATAGATGTTGGCTACGTTCCACAGGAAACAAGATTTTTGCCTTCACGCGCTTCCTTCACAGGCCAGTTACAAAACAAGTGGAAATTTTGCCGAACTGGATTTGGGGTAATGTTTAAGGGATTTCGAAAATGTCTTTTACCTCACAATTGCAAAATGATAGACTTTCAAATTGGTGAAAAAAAGTCTCCCCCAAAAATATTGGTTACACTTCAATTAATTTTTTTTTTTAATTAAGTGATCAGGAACCGTCCACGATCTGGAACTGTCGCACTGACTTTTTACACACGCAGTGTGTCTCTCCAAGTGGGGTTTCGGAAGTGGTCAAAGAGAACCCTTTACTGTTCATGAGCTGAGTCCATACTTGTATCAAGAGGAATTCACAACTTTGAATTAGGCTTAATCCTGAAAAGAACGTGGTATTTTGACACCACTATATTGGTTGCGATCCACTGCCCCACTAGAACTGAAAAATAAAATTTATTTCACGGAAGTAGTGCAAATTACTGGCTCCTCAGTACCAAACATCTATCTCCTCTTAAACTATTAGATCTTTTGAAGGGTCGTGTTATTACGCGTCAACGAGCGTCAACAAAGCGTCAAAAAGTTGTAAAAGGACTTTTTACTTTGTTGATGCTGATCGTGTCTGTTGATGCTTTGTGACGCTGGTCATCACTTTATATATATATAGTGGACACAATGGAAGACGCTATTTCAAGTGGGGGAACAAATGTTGCAACCTAGACGCCACTTCAGCGGTTGTGTAAAAAGTGTATGGAGAGTCAAGACAATTTTCTAAGCATTTCCTCACAAAATTGGAAATGTTTCTCAGTCCCAGATTCATATTTTATCATCATTTTTGTAATGAGTGACCTTCCTTGAGATTATGAAGAAAAAGTGGCGTCAGGTTGCAACATTTTTTCCCAAGTGGGTAACTTTTTGTATAAATTTACCCAAATTTTTTCATTCAAGTTCAGGGCTGCCAACTTCGAGTAAGAGCTGAGCGTGAGAATTTGGCGATGGTTGATCAGAAGGAATGTGAGCGCGAAGCCCTGTCGGCGTGGGGTTAGGGCCTCAAAAAAGTTGCATTCTAGACGCTCTGTGGTGCAATCTGTTTTGCCAATTTGTTTTGAGCAAAAGATCACCATTTAAACATCAATTTTGAGTTTGGAGTCAAATATATATATTTTTTTTTGCGTGAGAAATCCCGTGTGGGCGTACGCTTCAGAGTGCGTGAATAACCCGGTCATACTAAAAAGCGTCAACACAGCGTCAACACACTCCAAAGCGTCAACACAGCGTCAACACATCCAAAATGCATTAAAAGTGACAAAAGCAGTATGTAACCCATATAGTATGGTCAGAAACAAGATTTTGGCTTAAAATCAATAGGTTAAACGTCTGAAAATTGCGATTTTCAGTTCAAGAAAATTGGCTCTCCGTGCTGCTCCGAAATCGGCTGCCATGTTGCCTCAGTGGCAGTGAGGACCATACCATTATGCTAAAGGGTGATAGCGTTGTACAATAAACCAACAGAGAGGGCGCGGCCGGCCAATACCAAAAGATGTCCATTTCAATAAAGTAAATGAAACATAAACACAACTCACAAAATAATGATTTACCACTCCGATCCTCAGTCCTCACAGATCTGGTATCCCTCTGTTGTTTATGACAAGATAATGTCATTACCTACACACCCCTACTAAAAATGGTGTAGTCCAAGCTTTGTGCAAAGTCAAGATGGCGGACAACGGCCGTGCAAGCGAAAGGTCATCTTTTCGCGTGAAAGTACTATATTTTTAACAACGAAATGGAAACTCAAACCAATGGAAATTCTCTTTTATTCTATGCTTTACAATTATATACCATTTTTGTTAATTCAGAATGTGTTTTGGATGTGTTGACGGTGTGTTGACGCTTCTGTCATGTGTTGACGCTGTGTTGACGGTGTGTTGACGCTTTTTAGTGCGACCCGAATAACCTGAAATGCGCGAGTCTCACGCTCAATGCGTGAAAGTTGGCAAGCCTGCAAATTAGTGACCTCCTATTCTGTCCACCATAAATCTCAAAAAGGCTAATGCTGGATTTGCATGATAATGTCACTCCCCAACTATAGTCTATACTATCTCCAAACTATAGTTGGGACTATCCGAAATACATCTCAGTCCATTGCTATAGTTTGGGCGAAACATTATTTGGCTCCTTGAGTCCATCTTTGATGTGCTCACCTTCGCCTTCCTCTTCATCCTCCTCATCACTGCTCAGCTTGATGTCTTCATCGTCAGACACCTCCGCTTCGCTGTCAAAGAAGTCTGCCATGGCTGGTAGCCTACTCGTATACTATAGGGATGTCAAGTAATTCTCAACTTCGCCCTTGAAAAGTAAGATTTAAATTAAAGCAATTCAGTAGGGCCTACAATCCCTTAGGCCTTACACACATAATTATGTACTTAGCTCTACTGAGTGGGGCGCTGAATTACGGGTACCCCTCCATACTAGCCACCCGTAATTCAGCGCTCCACTCAGTAGAGCTATTATGTACTTAAAGTTAAATTAAAAAAAATGTTGTGGTCATGGTGGTTGAATGGATGAGATCAACCAACGCTACATTTGTAATTGTATCTCACTATCTGGACAATGACACTACGGTAACGTAACCACAGAAGAATGTTCTGAAATACATTGAAGATAAATAACTAGCCCAAGTTCAATCGAGTCACAATTCTTTGTCAATTTGGAACTTTTTAAAGGTGGAAACTGAAATTCTGAACAGTGCTGAATGAAAGCTTAAATTTGAACAAATTTAAGATTATCTTTAATGGAAGCACAACCTAGAATTTGTGGATGTACATTATGTAATCAATTTGGGGTATTTCTTTTGTTATCCATGCCAAACTACGAAATTTGAAATGTGCCTGCAAAATGCAAATCCAACACATTGTCAATGCATGGCCAATGCAAAACGACCAAACTCATTCATGGCAAAACAACCACCCCGATTGTAATTCAAGTTTTCGGTTTGTTTTTAGATGGATTTTGACTCAGACTCGTACCCAGTGGAACTTGATAATCCCCTCTCACATCAGCTGATGCACGTGAGCAAGAATTCAGTTCCAAAACGGGGATTTCCGAGCTGATTTAGACGTGACGGAAGCCCTTTATTCTTGAAAAATGGCGTCACTTGGTATTCGATGGTACTCTGCGTTCGCGTTGACGTATGTACGTGGACACGGGGAAAAGAAATTCACACCGGGTACCAGGCAAAAATGTGATGACAAGTAGTCAATAGAGGGCGCAATAACTTCTTGTCGTCTGCACTGCACATGCTACATGTCCGCGATCCGCTGCAAGAAAGCTGCTGTTTTTCATTGAGGTTTCAGTTTTTCAAAATGGCTTTAAGTCTAGAGGTTCGTTTATATTAACACTATAATAAAACAATTCATTTTATATGCATATTTCTTGCACCTCTTAATATTTCATTATTTTCAGTTAACACTGATTTAGGACATGCAGTATTTTTGCCTTGACCAGTTACAGTATTACAAAGTTTGCTTTTTTTTGGTCACTACAGTGAACTTATAAAAGTTATAGTATTATAGTATTATTATTATTATTTTTTTTTTTTACATGTTCCTCCCACAGTGCCTTTTTTTTTTTATAGCTTTGTCCCCCTCCAGATGGTGGAATTTTCCCCTTTTTACCTTGCCAGGCCCTTTCAGGGTTCTCCCCCTGTTCCTACGCCTGAGTCCTAGGCCCCCCCCCCTTTTTTTCTTTTTTTTTCTTTCCTTTTTACTGCTACATTAGTGTATGTACATTTGTGAATTTGTCCATGTCTGACGTTTTCTGTGTGATAATGAACAAAATGTAGATGTTTTATTTATAAATATATGTAATTTCTTAATGTTCTTATTGTATCACTGATGTGAATAACAATAAAGGTATTTCAATATAATATGAATTTGGGGTTTTGAAGGGAGCTCAGTACTCATACTAGTTGCTGTATGTATACAAACTCGGGTTGACTTGAAATGTTTAATTTATACTACCTATTTTATTTTAATTAGGCACAATTATTACTTTAAAACAAATTTACTGAGGATTATATCCATTTTACAAAATTTGTAGGAAAAGATCCGTCGTCAGCGCCAGCAGATGCACATGACAGTATATGCCCAGTGCATTTCCCCTAACGGCAAGTACCTTGTGGCTGGCAACAACTACGGAACCATCGCAGTCTTCAGGTATGCAGCACATTGTCACTCATCACAAATCGAGCCTTTGCATTATTGAATAAATCAAGTCCTGGACCTGGGTCGTGCACCTTTGGGCTTTTGACTTGAATTGACCCAATGATTAAAAAAGTGTGTATTGATTCTAAAGGCCAAATAAAAAAACAAACATGTTTAGCATCCCCGCCCGCTTCCTTTTTTGAGGCCTTCTCCTTTTTAAAAAAATTTTTAAATTTTTTTTAATCTAGCCCATATAAAGCTGGTATGTCATTTCCCGAGTCCAAGTGGCGACCATTTAAAAAAACAACTGGCAGCCATCTTGAAAAATAGCCGGGTTGGGCGGCCCAAAAAAAGGCCTCCTCCTTCCTTTTTTTCAAAAAGGCCTTATTTGGCCTAAATCCCGACCAGTCAGACTGTAATTATTTATCAGACTTGTAATTCACCCGTGTTTGACTCAATACAACTCTGAAATAAGTACTTAACATAACGTTTTTAGCTTCTTCATTCAAAGTTTTCTTGAATTTTTTGTGTGCAGTATCACAGCCTCATTGAGTGCAGAGGCGAACAAGGAAACCTGGAAACCGCTTGTCTCCTTCAAAGGTGGGTCCAGAGGGAAATATATGTATATTGACTGGCAGTGAGGGCACTAGTGCTCAATTGTGTCCCTCATTGGACTGTAAGTGACCACAATAGACCTCATGTCCTGATGCAAAATGGAAAAATCCACAACAATGGAAAATGCAGGAGTTGGCGCCATCCGTGCTTGTTTTTGCAGAAGGTGCTTTGCAAGAAATAATGAAACAATTATACAAGAGTGCTATTAATTACTGTATGCAATAGTCAATCGAAGAATTGTTCTGTCTTCTTTTTCACAGCATATGATGGAGCCATTTATGCATTGGTATCAACTGAAAAATTCTTGATAAGGTAGGTGAACATGCCAGCTGTCAAATTAAATTGTGTGTCATACACTGAGCCACAACAAATTTGCTCTGTTCGTCACTTTACTGCTCAAAACTTTTCGGGCAGTGCAGAGTTCAAAAAAATATATCTACAAAATCTGTTCACAGTGCCTTTAAATCTGAATCTAAAATTGGGATGTATTAAAAAAAAAGAGTGTTTGTTTGTTCGTTTGTTTGTGTCACTTTTTTGGCACTTAGGGTACAAAAAAGACGTTGTGAACTTGTGACCTAGAAGTTTAGCTGATTATAGGGATGTGAGACTTTGAATGGGATTTTGTAACCCTCATGTTCAGATCATTAACTGCTGGGCTGTCGCTGCCAACAGATCTTACAGGACTTGCGGATAACACCCTTGTCAGATATGTGTTCTCCTAGTGAGTGTTGGCATGGGGTTGAGCAGCCCAATTGTTATCCTGTATACCAGAGTTGTAGTCCAGTACTTTGTTTACTACCAAATATTGAGCTGTTTGTTGTGAATAAAACGAGAGAAACATTGCCACCAGTACACAGCAAATGAAGTGACCACAATAGGTCTGGTGTCCTGATGCAAAATGGAAAACTCCACAGCAATGAAAAATGCAGGAATTCATCCCATCCATTCTTGTTTTTGCAGAAAGTGCTTTGCAAGCAATAATGAAATGATTCTACAAGAGTGCTCAGTTCTCATCAGACAGTCTATCAGAGTTGTAGTCGAGTACTTTGTTTACTACCAAATATTGAGCTGTTTGTTGCGAACAAAACGAGAAACATTGCCAGTACACAGCAGTCATTGTTAGAGAAAAGCCCCATAAATTTGGGACAATAGATAAATAAAAAATACTTTTTATTTAAACTTTTCGGACAGAAGTACTCTGCTTTTGTCTTAAAAGTGTAGCTCATATGAGATTCTGATTGTCTAAAGTCTTTCATTTCTTCTGGTAAGTATTTACTGTCCAATTTCTGTATTATGCAGATATGTACTCGTACTAGTACTCGACTACAACTCTGCTGTATGCTATTGGGCACAGGTTTCAAGGTTGGCTACCAGGCGTGCTGACGCTGTCTTGTATGATGGCCACAGACATTCTCTCTCAGAAACATCCCTTGAATTCCTCCAAGTCTGCTTTATCACATGAAATATGTTCCCAGTAAATGCTATTCATATTTTGTTGACTTCCAGTGCCGGGTGTGGCGACATCAAAGGCTGGGCTTGGACTGATGTTTTTCAGAAGGTGAGGCCAAAACATCACATTTATTACAGCTGAGCAACCATCATAATATGGCTAAAACGTCTTTGTTTTGTATGAGAAGCCTCAACGTTCTTTGTACGTGGCAGTCCCATGCAAAGAAGAAAAATGCAGGGTCTTGCTAGAGTAACTTTTCTTTGTTCACTCACATATTGGTTCAGTGTTGTGTATATTTTTGTTTTTCAGAATCCTAAGGTGTCCTGGTCCTTGTCACTGCCAGCTTCCAGTAACTTTGGCGCATTTGAGACCAATGCGCTAGCCTACAGTACTAAGGTAATTTCATTTAAAAATCAATCAAGTATACAAAGCACAATTTAAAAAAAAATGTTAGAAGGGCATTTGAAGGGGAGTTATAGTTAGAAGGTGATTTTACAATGGTAGTGGGGATTCTACTATTTACTCACTTGGCATTATTAATTGAAGATTGAGGTTCCTCACAGAAAAAAATTGTTATAACCCAAAATATAAAACATAAATGACTTTTAGGCTTGCACTCAACATTGATTGTAAATTATTTTTTTTCCAGGAATGGTTGTCGATTCATTTGACAATTCTGTGATAAGTCAAGACGCTCAGAACTAAATCTGTTAAAATTTCCTTGTTTCAAGGGTGGGCTCTCTCTTTTGCTATCTCTCCGAAATACAGGACAATGTTTTATACTCTGGTGGTGGTGATTGCAAGGTCTACGCCTGGGATCTGGAAAGTGGCACCAAAAAGGTAGCTGTACTCTATTTATTATTTGTAATTCATTTGTTTATACAGTCAACTCTCCTTAATACAAACTCTGTTAATACAAATTCTGGTTATAACAAACATAACACCTTGATCCCGACAGTGCATTTATGTGCACAATGATATGGGCTGGCACTCCTCTTAATACAAAATTCTGATATAACAAACATTTTGGCTAGGTCCGGTTGAGTTTGTATTAATAAAAGTCAACTGTAGTTTTATTGCCTCAGAATTGCAAACAACAGAGGCACAGAGGGCAAAATATATTCTTGAGAACTTTATAATAATTATGTAAAACGAACATCTCTTAGAACGAATTTGTGTAATTGCTTTGGATGGCATAGGATTCCATGCAATTTTACAGCGTCAATACGTCTGAAATCATTGTGATAAAATGATTTGTTTTTGCAGGAGACTTTGAGTGGCCACACTGACTATGTCCACTGTGTCTCACTGTACAACCAATCACAGCAGTTGGCTTCATCAGCGGAAGATGGGTCCGTAAGGATATGGGGTGAGTCAAAAGTCTCATGTTTTGAGATTTGCTAGAAGTTCAGACAAAGAATTTAATGTTTATTCATTACTGTAACAATTGTCTTGCATTCATCATTTTTCACATTTTGTAGACACAAGAACTTCAGGGGAAGCAGTACACATCATTGAACCACACAAACATGAGGTAATAAAGGTGTTTTCCATGCTTGGGGGTAAATGAGTAAAACAAAATTGAGAAAATGTCATTTTTAGGTGACTAAAAGAAAATTATGGAAGCAAAACTTGTGTTTTAATCAAGTGAAATTACAGGTCAATATACTAGTTATGTCACAACAGTGACAAATGAATATCTTTGTCGCAGCTCATTTGAATAGCATTATGACTTGACTTGAGACTTGGTAACTTGTGATTGACTTGTGATGACTTGTGATGACTTGTGATGACTTGTGATTGACTTTTGATGACTTGTGATTGACATGTGATTGACTTGTGATTGACATGTGATTGACTTGTGATTGACTTGTGATGACTTGTGACTGACTTGTGATGACTTGTGATTGACTTGTGATTGACTTGTGATGACTTGTGATGACTTGTGATTGACTTGTGACTGACTTGATTTCAACTCTAATCTCAAGCTCTATAAAACTACCTTGATAGGTTATCAAAAGGTTCTGATCTGATGAGTTTGTCTCCATTTGTTTCAGGAGTGTGCGAGACCTCAGCACGGCAAGTGGGTCGGGTGTGTATCTGTGGATCCTGGTGAGGAATGGCTGGTAAGGATGTACATGAAACTCAGGATTATTGTCTTGGAACTTTGGAAGTAACTATATGCAAAAGCTCTCACCCTTCAACTTTGTAGTTGTTCATCCTAAAAAGTGTGTAAGCTACAAAAGGGCAGAGCATTATTTCTAAACTAAAAACCTATCTGAAATGTTTGGTCCTCTTGTCAATGGAATACACCTGATGCGTTGCAGGTTACACAAGTATAAAAATAAAACTATTTGTCATGAGCCAATGTGGCCCATCAGGCCCGCGTTTATCTCCGGTTTAAGTAGCATGAAATGACTGAGAATATTCTATTCCCCCTGGACGGGATGCTAGTCCATCACAGGTTACTCCCCAGCTAATGCAGGTACCCATTTATACTCCTGGGTGGAGAGAGGCAAGTGGGGGTGAAGTGGCTTGCCCAAGTACACAACATATGACCAGCAGCTGGATTTGAACCCCTGACCCTCTGATTAGGAGTCACAAACAGTAACCACTAGGCCACACTCCCCACAACAGGTATACTCGTGCCAAAAATTCCACGTGAAACATGAGTGGGTAATGTTTGGCTCGCATTGCAAACGGGATGTAACAGTGTTTGGTGCTATGATTTAGTGGTGAGAGATCCTAGCCTTGTGGCCGCCTATAGTTTAGAAAAGAGGGTTCGAATCCAGCTCGAATCGGACCCAATTGTTATGGGATCACAACGGCTTCGGTCCACCAGCAAGTATTACACATCCGTCATCGTTTTTCTGAAAAATAATTTCAAAACCAATTTGTAACCATTCCGCAGGTCTGCGGCGGAGGCCCCTCGTTGTCGCTCTGGCATCTGAGGTCATTGACTCCCACCGTGACCTTTGATGCCCCAAACTGCTGCCCTCAAGTGGTGACCTTTCATGAAGATTCGGTGAGAAAATACCCCATCCAATGTGCACTCGCTGTACCTTTTATTGCGTTGGTTGTCCTAACTTTCACGTATCTTGGTTTGTGTGTCGACTTTGACCCGTCTAAGCTTTTAAAAGTTACCCTTACATCTGTCTACGCTTGAAGCTTCTGGGTCTAAGAATTACATTGTTCCTGGCTAATTTTTGAAAAGTATTCTTCAAAATTTATTGCGAGTAGTATTTTCTAAAGCAGCTTCTTGATGCGGTTTCAGTATTCCTATAGGAGCGGGGAAAGAAACAGAAATCTCACAATCCAAACTTTACGCAAATTTCACAGAAATCTTCACTTCTCAGGAAAGATAATTATTAATCACATGAGATGACATCAGCATCAAGGCTCAATTCCAACTTGGGACTTTTCTCTACTTTGGTCTGTCGCATCTCTCCCTGCAGATTATATCGGGAGGCAGCACGCCATTTGTATACCACTGGAATATCAACGGCGATCCTAAGACCAAGGTTCCCTGCACGGCGACGCGTGTGTTCAGTCTGGCCGTCAACACTGAGAGCGAGAGCAATAAGGTAGGAAACTCGAGTCCTGTTCACACGAAGACCCCCCTGAAAAAAAAACATGTAAAGTGTGAGAATATTTCTCTGGCATCATCTGTTACAATGTATACGTGTGAACAGTATTAAAGGGAATGTACAACATTTGCTTTTGCTGCAATTTTTAGAAATAAATGGATTTGGAGGATTAGTATGTAATAAAAAATATTGTTAAACTGACTTAATTCACGTTTTGGGCTCGTAGATGCTGGAAAAACCAAGAAAACCTATCATGTTCTTGTAGTCTGGTTCCCTGACCCCACTTAAGATGAAACGGAGCAATTAATACACTTTGAGGAATTGTTAGGTCAGAGAATCAGTCTAGCAGGCTTGTATCCCTTCACAGGTGTGTAATCAACTGCAAAGAAAAGTCAGAATAACTAAATATGAAAAATTAGGAACAGTTGTTGAAAAAGGCCAGTTTTCTCCAACGCTGGTCGGCCGACCAGCGTTGGAAAAACAGTTTTTCTTGAAAATGTCAGCACACCAGGTTCCAAGATTTTAAAGGATGCTTTAGAATGTCAGTCCCTAATAATTCAGTAAGGTATTTCGTGATAATTTGATCATTTCGTTTTTTGATGTTTGCAAATGTTGTATCTTCCCTTTGAAATCTCTCAAGCATTCCTTTTGAATTTAATCCTAGGTGTGTCTATTGTTCAAAAGTTCATGTGAACAGATTGTTCATGCCATGGAAAGTAAACATATAATTGGTTATGCATGGGAATATTTATCTACATGCCACAAAGAAATGTAAATTTCATGGAATTCATTGTAATTTATTTCAGATTTGAGACATGTTTTACCCCTGCTGTGCATTGCACTCAGAGTCACAGTGTGCCAACCAATAAACGTGTTCTAGACCCAAAACCAAACCTGAGATGAAACCGAAGTCTAACATCTTGTTAACTGTTAACGGAGGATCTTTGGTACAAACGTCAAGCAGACTGTGTCTATTGACCTATCGCTGTTTGCGAGTAAGCCACGCCCCTTGACAACCCTATGGAGTTTTTGCACACTAAGTTTTGTTTGTCTCAGATTTTGCGCATTCTGCTGCCATGTCATGTAATTGGACATTTCACAAGCTGCGCTGACGCGATTCTAACGCGATTCAATTGGGTACCACGCAGCATATTTTACGTCTTTAGACATTTACAATAGAATGGTGCCTTGTGTTCCTTCTTCAATTCTGTAACTTATTAGAAAGTGTTCAAATATCAGTGACTCAAATTGAGTCGAGCACACATTTGACTCGCTGCGACTCGATTTGAACACACACTGTGACTCAACTCGACCTTCTTGACCTAATGACTCAACTCAACTCACAAAATTCAGTGACTCATTACAGCTCTGACTGGAATACATTGAGCTGTATACTTCGCAATGGAAATCACATGTCAAATTAGGTTTTGCCCTTCACCGACGTTTAAACACTGTATACTCAGTGTGTTACCTCTCGAGTAAAAGTTTTTTCAACTTTCTCGAGTGAATGTTTTTGCAACTTTCACTTGGGAGGTAACACACTGAGTATACAGTGTTTAAACGTCGGTGAAGGGCAAAATCTAATTTGATATATATCACCCCGATGCAAAATTCCATCTTAAAATAGTTTATGCGGTACCCGCTGCTAGTACATCAGATTCAAACCAGCCAATCGGTCCTGTTAGCTCGGTGGTCGAGTGGTAAGACATCTGCACTAGAAAGCAGGAGGTCGTGGGTTCGAGTCCCACCCGAGTGATTTTTTCCAACTTTCAATCTGGAGGTAACACACTGAGTATGCAGTGTTTAAACGTCGGTGAAGGGCAAAACCTAATTTGATCACATGTACTTCCATTTATCTTAAGACTTACCATTTATAGTCAGTTTGAGTGCAGTTTCAAAGAACTCTCGTCTGCAGATGAAATTTACAAATAACTCTTTCGCGCATAAATTAAAATGTGTTTTTCAAGCAATGTTCCAATTGTAGCAAGCATTTCCTATAATAAATAGACTGAAAAATCACCGTTAAGTGACATACACAAAATCATGTCAAAAAGTGACAAATGTGTTTCAAAATGGATACACACACGTATTTATTAGTACTATATTTATTGCATAAAAACTGGTTAGAATATACATAGGACATTAGGCCAAAAAAAGTCTCCTGTTTCTGGTATGCGTGCTTGCACCGTAGCCATGCGCATCGGCAAAATGAAAGTTTTTTTCAATGTAACATGATGTCTCAAAACCGCCAAACTCACTGGTTTGACTGGAATCCTGCTGCTGCACAATTTTAACGTTTTTAGATGGGGTTACGATCGAGTATAAGCTTTATGTGGCCTCTCTGGACTCCCATATATTTTGCACTAAGTTTAGTCGGGCACCATTTGCAGTCATCAGCCGACATTTGAAGGAAAAAAAGGGAAAACAAAGCCGCGTCGCTGCACCACTTTTGGGGCAAGCTCCACACCAGAAACCGGAAACTTTTTTTTTTGGCCTTACAATACTGATGGTAATACTGTTAGAAGGTTGCATCTGCCCCCGTGGTGAAAATGCAAACACCACCTAAAAATAATTAATAAAAAAATAAGAATTTAACTGAACACAATAAAAAAATATAAGAGTATAATTTTAAACTAATTTTTGTATTTCCTTGCAGGTATTATGCGTGTCAGGAAATAGCAGCCTCATCGATGTCTATACTAACTTTGGCTACAGGGCCTTTTCGCTGGATTTCTGCTGACAAAACGGCTCCCGGACAGTGCTTGCTGAAAAGAAATCCCAACAGATTTATGCGTTTCCACTGACCAAGGCTATTGATGGGCTCAGGTTTTTTCCTTTGTTTATTTTTGTACACTTCAAAAGTAACTCCATAAACCAAAAAAATTGTTACCCAATAAATGATTCATTAAAATTTTAAAATTCTAGTGGGGTTTAGTAGTTTCAACTTGGTAAAAATAACAAAGTTAGCATAACTATTACCTTAAACTGGTTAACTGTTCTGGATATAAAACCAGAAAGAGTCCTGGTTAGCTTAACAAGTTATTGCAACTATTAAACCCAAGTTAAGGAGCCGGTTTATTGTGAACAGCTGGTAATATTCCACCTCCAGTGCATTGATTTCACAATACATGTAAATGTTCTATTCAAATTTAATTGTCTGCTGTCTGTTTTCTCACAATCACTGTTCGCATTATTTTCTTCACATTATAAAAGTGTGGAGTCATGAATAGGATTTTTCCAGAAGACAAAATGTTATGTACTATCGTATAAGGAAAAACTTTTACTTTTAAAAAAAGTGAGCATTAAACCAGTTAAAATACTTTCGAAATAAAATAATGTGTCAACAAAATGCTTTATTAACTTTAATGTCAGCAATTTTTTCCACCTTTTTGGGTGGGGAATGTCAGGGTGGGGGTGAGATTGTTTCTGCATTCAATATGGGACGTTGAACTATAGAAGACAATAGGGTTCCCAGACCTGTACAAAACATATGGGAGGTTGTCCTAAAAAGTTAGTGGTACAAACAAAAGAGACAATAGGGTGTCCCCGATTGAGGTAAATACACACTTTTGTGTGTTGGGGTGGAGTGGGGTGGGAATTGGGGGAGGGGGTTCAAATCCATGTAATCAAAACAGTTTTGTTTATTGTGATAAACATGATTTTGTCATTACGCCACATATCTGGCAATAAAATAGAGAAAAGTCTCACCCTCCTGAGGATGGACAGAGCACACTGGCCAAAACGTCGAGTTCTACACTCAACCAAGTGGTTCTTTTCAGAACCACACTTCTTCCAAGAAGAGATTTCTTTCCATATGGGTTTTGCCATGAAAAGCTTCAAGTCATATATATCTAGTAATGTTTATGCTGAATTGCATCTATCGCCACCTCAAATGGTTCACCAGTTAAAAAAGTTTTAAACATAATGAAGTGCTATTTTGTAGTTTGTTTTCCAAGAACAAGCATTTCCAGGTTTTTATTACTCCCGACAAAGCATTATTGAGACAGTGGCAAGAACCAACAGTGTCACTGCTTGCCAGCCATGACTTGAAGCTGCATTAGATAAACTATCATCAGAATCTGCAGGGCAAAAAAAAAAAAAAGAGTGGCATCAACTCCCAACATGGCCGTGCATGTATAAACCCCAAACGTTTGAATGTTTTGGGTAAAATAAAACTAACGTAAAGAAAGAAATATCCTTTACCTTCCTGACCAGAAGACACACCTCGTCTGTGACTGTCAACTGCCACCGGCTCTTCCAATACCAGCTCTTGCGGGTCAGCTACAAAATAAGACAAAAGGAGAAGAGGATTGCATTAATCTGTCAAGTTGACATCTTAGGAATAGTTGTCATACAAAAAAAAAAAATGCATCATTTTATGACTTGGAGCCCAGGCATTTAATTGCAGTTGACTCTCACTACAACACAATTCTGGTTACAAAGAAAATACAACCCTGGACGAAAAATACCAGAGAACAAAAGAGAACAATATCGTCCACGATTCCCAGCATAAGTCTGTGATTGCGGTCGTGTACAAAACATATAGGAGTCTTCCTAAAAAGTACAAACAAAAGAGGGACAATAGGACGTCCACGATTAACGGTGTGAACAGGCTTGTCTGTGTACCTGTTCATCTTTTCAAACCCTGGACGAAAAATACCAGAGAACAAGAGAACAATATCGTCCACGATTCCCAGCATACGTCCACGATTGGGGTCGTATACAAAACCTATGGGAGTCTTCCTAAAAAGTACAAACAAAAGAGGGACAATAGGACGTCCACGATCGACAGTGAACACACGTTTGTGAGTGTATGTATGTGCACAGTCAATGGAACCTGCGCTTCTCATCATGCACAGAGGGTCTGCTTGGGTTTACACATTGCTTTATCTGACCGGAATCGTAATGCCTTGAAGAAAAAAAAATTCACCCCCATTCGGTTTATTTTCTACAAACTGTGCCCAGTTCCGCCTCATTTTGCCAGAACGTGATGCCACCAATCAGCAAAAGTAGGATCTTGATGCGGACTGCCATCCGATGGATGGATGGTTTCATCCGAGATATTATCCACGATACTATGCAAAGCCTGAAGTTAAAATTGAATTCTATGCACCTAGATTACAGTTCGGACCGCTGAACCCTCCGGGGCACACACAGATGACTCCTGACTCCATCTCGACACAAGTTGCTCCATTCAGGCATGGGTTGATGCTTCCAGAACAGGAGGAAACGTCAAGACTCAAAACAGCTGAGGGGAAAAGAAAGTGAAATGAATAAGAAGACTTGAAGGTTTACATCCATACAGCAGCAATAAGTCCAGGTTGGAAGTGACCAAATGTGACAATCAATTTCTTAAGTGATCTGTGAGAACTCAACATTTCTACAAGTACTCTCTCTTGTCAGCAAACTCACTGTAGCGCCTGAAACCGCCTTGCCTATATTAGTCCCTGTTGCTTCTGAAACTGCCCAAGCACTCTATGGTTATATTGATTCTTCAGTGAATAAACACAATGTAATACAATGTGCTAATGGGTTAATATAACCACTTGCCGCCGGGAACATTTTTGGCCGAAAAACACCATTTTTGAAAAAGACAAGATCTATCAGCCCATTTTTAATATCAAGTCAAACACCACAAATACTGATTCTCTGAGAATCATGTGTACAATTTTTGTATGATACTTCTCACCGTGACTTCATATTTTGCAACACTCCGAGGCACCGCCGCCATATTTGCTACAACAACAGGCTGTGTATAAGGGCCCTGTCACACTTCTGCGTATCCCAATTCCTTATGAGTTGCGCATTGACATTTTTTTTATACGCAGTCGTACGCACAATACACACCTCATATGCATCTCTATCGTTTTGTGTAAGTTTTATGTACGCAGGCATACGCATGGTACGGCCCAGTACGCCGGATAGTTTTGGGCATGCACAAAACTACGCTGCGTACGCTGTTATGCAGGTCATAAGTTATAAATACGCAGCGCATCGGTCCCGCATCTGTAGATCACGGTACGAGTACGCTATGTGTTCGTGGGGGATAAGCGGTTCATACGCAGTAATACGCTGACCTCCCGGCACGCACCCCATCAGCATATGAGCCGCCTATAATTGGACGTATACATAGCGTACTTGCAGCGCAGATACAACGCACGCTGAACGAACTCATAGCGAATGCCGACGTATTGCGTCAGGCATGCGGTCGGCATAATTCGGGTGCGTCCGGAATACGCTCAGCATGCGCACTGCATACTGACCTATTCGCAGCCCGAAAAATAATGTTGTGCACTGCATACGCAATTCATACGCATCTCATACGCAATTGATGCGCTGAATTTGTTACTTGTACGCTAGATGTGCATCGCACATAAGTCAAAGTATTCAAAAAATTTCGACGTTCTGAGCGTACGGCTGCGTATTAAATTTTTTTGATAAGGAACTCATAAGGAATTAGGATACGCGAAAGTGTGACAGGGGCTTAACAGCCAAGTTCAAGTTCAAAACACAGTGTGTACAAAACCAATGGGAACTACTGACGTTTATACACGTCCACCGCTGGAGACTCTGGGAAAGCTAAATGATTTAACCTGTCACCCGCCCCTGCGAATATTCATTGCCAAATCTTGTTCACACGTCCTCCGGTGTTAACTGGTTAATAAACCACAGTCCTAAGCATGGCAAAGTGTCTTGCCCAAGGGCACACGCACCACAACACCAGGTTTGACTCAAGCCCACAACCTGCAGAATTACCCACAAGATCATGAGTTCAATGCGCTAGCCCACGTGGACCACGTAAACTCCACTTTGATCTAAGTCCTCATTAGTTTTACAGTCCCCTGTCAAACTTATACTGTTTACATTTATTTTTAAGGATTGGCAATACTGTTTACATTTATTTTTAAGGATTGGCATGACACACTTTTAGAAGCGAAAAAACATGCCTGGTTTTACTGCTTACCGTTGCCACAGGTAGGGCCAGAAAACAGTGAGCTGCATTTGCAGACGGCTTGTAAGTCGACCACTGTGCACAGTCCTCCATTCTGGCAGGGGTTGATGCTCTCATGACATGGGTCCGCTGTACACAGAAAAAAGGTTATAAATCACATATTTTGGTTCTTGGTTCTTGGTTGGTTCTTCTCCTAAATACTCCACGTGGGAGTTTATACAGGAGGCCAGAAACACCGGGGCAAACCCCTTCTCTTAGCGATAAGTGTTTACTGGGTTCTTTTACGTGCATTTATACAACACACGGGATCTACGGCTTAACGTCCCATCCAAAGGACGAAGCAATAATGGTTAAGTGCCTTGCTTAAGAGCACAAGTGTCTGCCGGCGGGCTTGAACCCACGTCACTGTTGCCTCTGAAACACCAGAACGTGAGTCCGGTGTTCTTAACCGCTAGGCCATCACACTCCATACTTTGGTGTTTGCAGTAAAGAATTTTATAACCATTGTTAAAGGGGTACACAACATTTGCTTTTGCTGTAATTTTCAGAAATGGATGGAATTGGGGGGTTAGTATTTTATAGCAAACATTTGTTACACTGATTTGTTTGTAGTTTATTGTTTGAAGATGCTGGAAAAACCAAGAAAAACAATCATATTCCTGTAGTGTGGTTCCCAATTTATAGACGTCGGTGATTTGTAAGGTCAGAGAAGCAGTCTAGTGGGCTTGATATCGATTGCAAACAAAATGCAGACTAACTAAATATAGTAAATTGGTGGCAATATTTGAAAAAAAGGCAGGTTTTTTTCCAATGTAAATTGATACAAAAACACCACTTTTCTTGAAAATGACAGTACACCAGGTGCCGTGATTTTACATGATGCTTTTGGTATTACATAATAATTTGATAGTTTTTTTTTTTTTGATGTTTGCAAAATGTTGTATATTCCCTTTAGGTTAGTTGGCTGGTTCATTTATTGGCCTTTGACCATTACTAGATGATGGATATTCAAGATTTGAAAAGGATATTTTCAGGTTTATTCACTGAGCTCCTCCAAAATACGAAAAAAAGCATCTGATTTGTAATATCCGTGACGCTGGAATTTGCCAAAACAAATCGACTTGCGTGCAAGTCTGGCTGGATCAGTCTGTATGGTTTTGGAGAGGTCAAGCAACAGCCACAATTTACAACCAATTAGGAATCCCGGCTAATCTTAGTTGCCCGTTTTACTTCGCCCCGTGACAAATCACCTACTTCTATTCTCGCAGTGTACGCCCTCATAATCATTGGTGCACATGCAGACTGCCGTCCCGTTTACGTCGACACAACTTGCTCCGTTCAGACATGGGTTGACGCTGGCATGACACGAAGGTGCTGTAAGCAAATTACAAAGAATTACACAAAAGTAGAATTTTGAATTAAACAACAGTGGAATTTTACAAAATTGCTTGTGGTAAAATAACTGGGGTTCTTAATTTAATTTTTTGTTTACCTATTTCGCAGTAAGTTCCAGTGAAGCCATTCATACACGCACAAACTGCTTGGATGTTGGGGAAGCAGTTACCACCGTTCAGACACGGATTGACGCCCTCAGCACAAGGGTTTACTGAAAAAAAAGGAACCAAAGACACATTCGTTGGTATACTTGATCCCGTGTTGTAGTACTCGTACTCGGTACTCGTACACAACCCGAGTACTTTTTTTAAGAGTACTCGTACTCGAACTTGTACATCAAAGTACTCGTACTCAAAATAGCAGTACTCGAAAAAATGGTATAGTTTGACTTACCACGGCCTTATTTTATCGATACTTTCAGTTTGAAATGGTTGATTGGCTTGCGGAGAAATCAAAGTGCACGTCCGGACAAACACATCAACAGTCTATAGCCATGAGTGGGTCTGTATATTGGTCTGACTGCAGGCATGGCCAATAAGCCTTTTCGGAGTTCCAACTGCGCATTCATAACCTGTGACAATGCGCATTATTTGTCTCAAATGGCCTTTGACATCATCGCGCCACTGACTTTACAAAAAGGCTGTTTGTGCATTGTGGGTACTGTCAAAGGGCATTTGAGACAAACAATGTGCGCTGTCACAGGTTACGAATGCGCGCAGTTGGAACTCCGAAAAGGCTTATTACGTACAATGAACCATTTGCTGTATGGTCGTATTCGGAAATAAAAGTATTCATACTCGTACTCATACTTGGACCACAAGTACTCGTACTCGGTACCCTATAGGTACTTGGCAGAACTTGGTACTCGGAAAAAGAGTACTCGACTACAACACTGACTTATTTCTTTCCCCAACTAATACAATGTTAAATTTGGGGGCTAAATTGTTATACTCCCGGCAGCGTCTTAATGCATATGTACATATGGACAGCCACAAATGGGGACCGAGTGGGGGGAGGGAATGTGCTAAAGAAAGTAAATGTTTTAAGTAAGCACTTATAGTTTGGTTTACCCCGTGAGCACTTGATGCCAATAAACCCCTCAGCACATTGACAAACGATCCGGGAGTCCATCACCAGACATGTTGCTCCATTCATGCACGGATCCCTGCTTTCATGACACGCTGACACTAAATAAGAGAAATAAAACACATCATGCAGTCAGGAGAAAACTGTCATTATCTCGGAAATTGTAATTCCGAAAAAAATACATGTAAATTAAACATGTACTCTCTGCATTATTTACGAGTTTCATGCTGGAATAAAAAAAAAAAAAATTCATAATAACGTGTCTTTATCAAGTGCACATATCCGCCAGTTTCAGTTTAATAGACTGGTTCCTGATCCATCCACTGCATATTTTGAACATATTTCGTTGAGTTTGAATGTATCATCTTAACTTAGGAAAATATATGTATAAATATATGAATCGTGCATTACCTGCTTGTTTTAACCACCTGTTTTACACTTACTTCAAACATTCATTCCTATAATACCCGCAGTACTACTAGGAAAAATCTGTATGTTAATTATAGTAGAACGACATTGTCCAAAAACAGTGTTGTCCAACGTGGCACTCTGTATTGGAATAGTCTGGATAACACTTTTAAATCATCACCCACTCTCTCTATTTTTGCTAGAAAACTAAAAAATCAATTTTTAATTGCATACTAAAACAATGTAATAGGGATAACAACGGCCTTGATTACTGTCTTACACCGGTGTTTGTGCTCTGTCTTTCCATGTATGTCCGTCCATACGCTGGGGAACAAAAGCTTATGCTTCACCCCGGACCTAGATGCTGCCATTTAGTTAATGTTCACTATTGTAAATATATATATATGCACATGTATTGCCAATTTGAATATATAACATTATGTATCGTCCTTAATGCAGCATCGAAATAAATGTATGTATCTTGATACACGCACCGATGATGCCCGACACGTGAGCCAAGACATGGTGGCTATAGCATTAGCACATTCAGGAAGTCGTGCGTACTTCGAGCGTGAGTACGCACAACGCTGTGTGTCCTGTCCAAGGAGCTCTTAAAAAAGGTAAAACCGCGCCCTCTTTTGTTGGCACACGGAGCTTATACAGTTCAAGCTGCCATTCTGGTGTGCAAATCTAACAATTTCTCACAACGTTCTATTTTTTTCATGAAGTGACGAAGAGTGTGTACAGAGTAGTGGGACAAACACTAGAGGCCTCTGCGTATTGCTGTTTTTCGCGAAGTGAAGAATATCTTTCTTAATGAATTACTTGTTTAATTAAGAAAGACTTTGAACAAAAAGCTTTGAATTAGCAAAAAGCAAAGCATCCATTACCTGACAATGCAAAAAATTCCCAAATCCATAAGTACAAAGTAGTCAAAAACGTGAAAAAATGGATCAACTCCAAATGCGATTACCTTGGGATGTTTTTTTTGCAGGATATTGAAGTTTTTGTCACTTCGTGAAAACACCGTCGATATATATCGGACAGAGTGAAGATCCACTTACCATCTTGACAGTATGCACCGTGAAAACCAAAAGCACACTGACAGACAGCTGTTGAGTTGATCTCCGTGCACGTAGCTCCATTCAGACATGGGTTGACGCTAGCATGACAAGGCGTTACTGCAAATAAAAAAAACCAAATACAGAAAAGCTAGGGCTATAAACGTGAATACAGGCTTTGCATTCCATTTGAATGGAGATGAACGTAACCAAGAGTATCCTGGGAATAGGACTTAGATGGTTTTTGAGACACTAGCAAGTTTTTGAGACACAAATGGAGTTGAATCAAATTCAACTTGAGCACAATTATTAAGTAGAAGCATGCTTTGCAAATTTTAAGTGAAGTGCTGGTATACATTTTCTTATCGGAACTATATTGTTAGGTCATCGTTTTTCAAGCGAAACATTTTGAAGAGAACCGGTGTTTCTGTATATTTTTTTGGTTGGTTATTTCATATTTTGTGCAATCCTTCAATTTACACCCACTTTACAAACATCGGAACCGGGTACCCGAGTACCTGACCGTTAATATCAGGAACCGGTTCCAGATTATGGAATCGAGTACCCGTAACCAACTTTGCAAATACTACTTAGTGACTTCTCAGTCAATAAAAAAGAACTGTTTCGAATTGTCAGTGGGAAAATTTCAAAATGAAAAACAGGAGACATGGAAAACCAAAACCCATTTCACGTTTTATGATGCTTGCGAAAGTTGCAGTTTTCACCACATGGCTAAAGAGCTCACTGTATACACCCTATCTAGCCGTATTGCCGCACCGATGTGGTAGTATTATCATGCAGACCTTTATGAACAATCTGAACAGCAACTTCCCAGATTTGAATTTTTGGCTTGGGTTTCTTTAACGGGTACCCGGGTACTCATTTTTTTTTCAATAGGTTACCCGGTTCGTGTACTACCCGTAAATGAACATCCCTATTACAAACTCTTTGCAATAATAAAATTCTCATTTAAAAAAATATTAATCGATACGATTTTTTTTCTTGTGCCGATGAATATTGTCAAATAACCAAAGAACTAAAATTGACTTACCATTCTCGCAGTTGGCACCAACGAAACCGTCAGCGCAATGGCATACTGCTGCTGAATCCACCACGGTACACGTGGCTCCATTGAGGCATGGGTCCACACTAGGGTGACATGGGGGTGCTGTAAGCAAACAGAAAATCCAATTCACATGCATCCCTGTGAAAATTTTTTGTCATCCATGGACAGAAATTTAAAACTGTGTTTGTGTTCAAAGTTCCATAACTTCAAAAGCACGTGAGTGATTTGAATGATTCTTGTGCTAAAAGAAAGCTTAATAACTGGGCTTTCATGTCCTGGATTTTGTTAGTGCTACAGACAATATTGGTCTTGCCACTTGTGTTTTTGGGTTTTTTACTCACCTTGTAGGTGCTTAATGAATTTAGTCTTAAAAAGTCACCGTTTACGTGACATTTTTGACAACCACAATAGCACATCATTCGTTGGTATTTTGAACGCACACCTTACACGAGCCGGTTACCAGCAAAATTCCGTATTCGTATGTCAAATTATGGATTTGTTATTATGACTGATTCGCAACAGGAGGGGCTCCGAATCTCAAAATCCAGACAAAATTAAGAATTTCGGCAAAAATACTTGGAAAGAGCGACCGTTAAAAACCACAAAAATGTTAAAATATCTCAAAATCGCCAAAATGGTTGATTCGCCGGTTTGTCAGCTCTGCGATGATATGATAGGCACACGCTCTTAAATTTCAACTGAAATGCATTTTGGCAGTCATAACCAAGAATTGGTTTGGTGGTTTCTTGTCGGTGAATTTCTTCAGCAATTTTAATTGGGTTAGAATTACGCGTGATCATGTAGTACTCAAATCCCCAAAACAATTAACCAAAGAGAAACCACCGAACCAATTCTTGGTTATGACCGCCAAAACGCACCCTGAAATGGAACCCTAGATGTTCATATGATATGCACATACATGCTCGTAAACTGAGTTTTTATCTCAATTTTGTTGTTTACCGATTTCACAATGAACTCCCATGAAGCCGTCCACACAGGCACATGCTGCTTGGATGTTGGGGAGACAGTTTCCACCGTTCAGACACGGATTGACGCCTTCAGCACAAGGATTAACTGAGTAAGAGAAAAAAAACCATGGATTCATTTAGTTTAATAGTTTTCGCTTCTTATCATTTGGCGTGTTAATACCGTGGCTGCCATCTTGAATTTTTCGCCAAGCTGCACTCTACATGCACTTGGGCGTTCGTAATCGACAACCCGAGAACACTGTTGCGCGTCAATCAAGAACGGGGTTTTCAATACACCCCTTGTAACTGGGAGACTCGAGCGGTGTCTGAGTCAGTTGGCTACGGCTTGGGATAACACATGCGCACAAGCGCCCGCCTGTAGCTACTTTTAAGCCCCAGTCATACGTTCACGGTTTGGAGCTACGGGTGTCTACGGTTTAATATTTGGGATAAACCGTGGGAGTAGCGTATTCATCTTCAGTACATCCATTGTTTAATATCTGTCATCTTCCTTGGGTATTCATGGAGGGGCTACGGAAGTTTGAAACTGCTTATAACTTCCGAGGTGAACCGTCATGAAAATTAATCCGTAATGCAACCGTGGGACATCTGTAGGACAACCGTACTTATTCGTAGTGTTATTCGTGGCTATTCGTGCATATTCTTGGAGATTCGTAGCTCATTCGTGGTAGAAATCTCTACGAATTTGCTACCGATGTCCTACGGATATGCCCGGATGTACTAAGGTTGTACTACGAATATCCACACTTAAATTTATTCGTAGGAGAACCTTGGTCATCCATGACCCAATTGCAAGACACCCGTGGCGTTAACGTCATTATTCTCAGTAATACCGTCGATATTATTCACTGATCCGTCTATATTCTGCAGTGTATTCGTAGAGAAACTGTATGACAGTCCTGGCTATCCGTCTTGAAACCGACGGTTCACCGTGATCGATTAATTCTTGGTAAATCGTGGA